>JAWWEA010000062.1:34580016-34592862 GCA_035222095.1 Andricus quercuspetiolicola | reverse complement strand
ATAAATAGTTTTTGACTCTAGAAATACAAATAAACCCCAGGTTTAACATTTATGGTAACTTCACTATATATTGCCTATCACTCTTAAAAATTTCAACGAACAAAATGTCAGCTGTTTTGAGAAAGTTTCGTGTTTTAATATTTAAAAAAATCGAAATAGCTTTACCATTTTTTCTCTTTCTTCCTTTTTTCAAATCGGTTCAGAAAGAGTGAAATAAACTCGACAAACTGAAACAAAAAATTCTTAAAATCTATGAAATTGCAAAAAGGGCAAGATTTTGCAGAAGAAAAAACCAAAAATATTTTTTTTCTCCTGGGAAACAAAAAAATACCGAATAGGAAATTAATGGTAAGTAGAATATATTAGTATTTATTAATACGAAAAACTTATGGAAAAAGGATAGGGTTTTTGAGAAATCATTTTCTTTCAAAAAATCTAAATAACTGTATCATTTTTTATTATTTAAAAATTTTTTTTGTGAATTTGGCAAAAGAGAAAAAAACTGGATAAACCAAAAAAAGAAAAACCTTAATATCTCAAAAATGATGAAATTCCAAAATTTGAAGAAAATTTGGTAAAAAATGATTTTTTTAAACTGGAAATTGAACTGTTTTGTTGAAAATTCATTTATTTTGATAAAAATTCGTCTTTTTGGTAAAAAATTGATATCTTTTGTGAAAATTTGAGTATTTTGTTTAAAATTATTCTTTTTTAGTTAAAAATTCATTTCTTTGGTTGAAAATTTAATTATTTTCCTGACATTTTTTTTTTTATGAAAGTTAATTCTTTTAACTGAAAATGTAATTATTCTATTTTTGGTTGAAAATTTATCTCTTTTAGTTGTAAATTCAAATATTTGGTTGAAAAATCCATGCACTTTGTTGAAAATTCAATTTTTTTGGTAGAAAATTAATCTTGCAAAAACATAAAAATGTAGCCATTCTTACTCAAAATGGCCCCATTAGCACGCCTAGCGCAAAAACTATTAGAGCTAACGACTTCATTTTTTGCATGGAGTTGTGTTTTGCATGTCCAATGCGAGAAAAATTACTGAGAACCCTGAGGAAAATACTCGTCATAGCGTTGCTATGCAAAAACATGAAAATTTAGCCATTCTTACTCAAAATGACCCCGTTGGCACGCCTAGCGCAAAAACTATTAGGGCTAAAGACTTCATTTTTTGCATGGAGATGTGTTTCAAGTGCCTGATACAAGGCAAAATACTGAAAACCCTGAGTTAAATGCCCATCATAGCGTTGCTATGCAAAAACATAACAACTTATGCCTTTTGATTTAAACCAGCATACAGGATCAAAAATTTTCTGAAAAAGCGAAAAAATTTCTTTACAAACTACCAGGGTTATCGTCAAAAAAAATTATTTACAAATTTAGCTCAAAACCAGCATGCGAAATTGAAAATTTTCAAAAAAAAAAGAAGAAGAAAAACTTAACAGTACACGTTCATAAGAAACCATGGACATAGGAATAGAAGGGAACTAGGCATGTCGTAGCGGGGTTAAAGTAACGAGCGGGGCGGTCTACCATCTTGGTGTACTAAACGGGTATTGCGAGAGAAAGAGCAGGCTGTTCTCCTTCCCTAACTTACTGCTCACGCTTTTGCACACCAATATGGTCGACTCCCCATTGTAACTTATCATCAATCCCTGCCACCCGCTTCGCGAACTGATTTTAGAGTAATATTTTCAAAAAACTTACTTAATCTTAAAATGTTTATATAATCGTAAAAAAATTTTAAATGTCGCTATGCTAATTTAAAAAAATAAGCGTCTCCTTATTTTCCACGCACTTAAACATATGTCACTGGCAAGCCAATCCTGGACATGTCACCCCCCGGCATGCATTATTTGAAATGGATTTAGTCATACCTAGTTCTGAAAGCTTGGATATCCTTTCTTATTATTTCAGCTGATTTGGTATCTTCTTCCATGTCTTCTTTCAGATCCTGAATATGCTGATTGTATTCCTAAAAATAAGATCGTACTAGTTTAAAATCAAAGTCAAGATCAAGCCTAAAAAAATAAAATTAAAAAAAAATTAATGCTACCTGAAGAGAATTGCAGATTGCCTCTTTGAAGTGATCAATCGTCACAAAGTCCGAAAAGAACGGTAAAATATCTTCTATTCTAACTAAATCACATTGTTGAAGGAACTTCATCGCTTCTTGGATATCATCTCGCTCTCGCACCACGTGCTCAGCTGCAAAACATTTTGTATTTACCTTTTTATAAACAAAAATGAGTTTCTATTGCTTAATTTAAAAATACAAATTACCTATTTTTAGCCATAATTTTTTCCTAAGTTCAACATCACCGTGATGCGAAGGAACTGCAGCAATTTGTTTAGCGAGATCCACACTTATCGTCAAAGCCAAATCAACTGCAGTTGTCCAAAGACCTAACAACGCTGATAATTGAACACAAGCTTCGGTTAATCCCGCCTCTTGACACAACCGTAAAGCATAATGCACGTCGTAATGAACCATAGTTATATCTTGGCCTGAAATTCAATTATTTAAAATTAAAACGCTAAAATACACTTCACAGCCCAAAATGATCTCAAAACTGAGCAAATAGGGCGATTTTCCATGTAAATAGGGGAATAAATTCTTTTAAATAAAGCTAAAGTAGGTACCATATTAAACAGTACACGAAACGCTTTGAATCCCTAAGATTTCAAGTCGAAATATATTGCATTTTCCCCAAAATAGTTGAATTTACAACCAAAGAAGATCTTCTACCAAAACAGATAAATTTTCAACAAAAAAAAAGTTGAGTTTTCAATCTAAACAGTTGAATGTTATAGAAAATAGTTGCCTCTAAAACCCGAAAAGATGAAATTTTAACCAAACATGAATTAAAAAAAAAGAATTATGCACGAAATAGTTGGAATTTCAAGCAAAAGAGACGAATTTTCAACAAAGTAGTTCAATGTTTAACCAAACAGTTGAATTTTCAAATCAATTTGTCATATTTCTAAACAAAAAAATTAAACTTCAACGAAAAATAGTTGCATTTTCAACCAAAGAACTTATGTTCAACCAAAAAATAATTTTCGAAGGACAAATAGATTCAATTCAAAATTTAAATTGTTGAATTTTTGTCAAAAAAAAAAAAACAACTTTTCAACAGAATAGTATAATTTTCAAAAAAAAATTTGAGATTTTCAACCAAATGGTAGAATTTTCAACTGAAAGAAACGAATTCTGAACCAAAAATGTAATAGTACACTTTTCAACCAAGAAAGATTGTTCAATCAACAAAGAAAAAAATTCCAACCAAATTGTTGAATTTTCAAGCCAAAAGGACGAATTTTCAATGAAAATATGAATGTTCAACAAAAAAGTTAATTTTCAACTACAGTAATGAATGTTCAATGAAAATTATGAATCTTCAACCAAAAAAATGGATTTTTAACAAAGTAGTTTAATTTTCACCCAAGTAGTTGAATTTTCAACTAAAAATATGAATTCTCAACGAAAAATATGATAGTTGATATTTCAACGAAAAAAGATTTTAATTTTAAAACAAACAAATTTGTCATTAACCCAAAGAAATGATAATATTTCAACCAGAAAATATGACTTCTTAATAAAAAATTTGAGTTTTCAACAAAAAAGTTCACTTTCAAGAAAGAAAGATGAATTTTTAATCAAGAAAGATGATTTTTCTACCAAAAAATAGGACTTTTTAGCAAAATAGTGGAATTTTAAACCAAACAGTATAAAAAGTAGTAAAAGGCAAATGGTCGAATTTTTAATTTAAAAAAAAAAGATTACTTTTTAAGAAAATAGTTGAACATTCAACAAAATAATTGATTTTTCAACTAAATAGCAGAACTTTGAACCAAAAGAGATGAATTCTGAACGAAAAAGAGTAGACTTTTCAATGAAAAAAAGGCTGAGAGTACAATAACACTATCTGAAAAATTTTCAAGACAAGAAGATGATTTTTTTTTTAGATAAAAGTAGAATTTTCAACACGATACATTGAATTTTCAACAACAAAGAATTAATGTTTAACCACGAAATATGACTGTTCTACCGAAAAAGATGAATTTTCAATCCAAAAGAGGAATTATTTTAAAAAGGGAGAAAGAGGGGAATGAGTGACGAGTCTCCTTAAATCAAGACATGGAAGTATTAAGTATTAAAAATAAGTATTAAAAAAATGTATTAAGAAGTATTAAAAATTAAACTGTTCAACAAAATTACGCACCCTGGGAACTGATGTAACGCATCACTTCGTTTTGTTTGTATCGTGCATAGAGAGACAGAAGAAAATTGTGTATCGCTTGCTCCTGACAACTTTGGTTATAGACACAAGATTCTAGATAGGTAATTATTTGTTGTGCCTGAAATGGAAAACCACCTTTATGTTAATAGAAAAAATAGAGAAGGTTCTCAACAAACTTACTATTAACTTAAAACTTTAATTTATTTACAAAACTAAGAAACTAAAATCTTTCAAACTTTTTACAAATAATTAAGAATCGCTCACATGTTTTTCGTCGCTATTACAAGAAACTAAAGCAGGAAGAAGTTTGGAGGGTTTCAGATTCGATCCCTGAGAAATTAAAACCCCTACAGTCGGTTTTGGCAGTTCCTGGAGAAGAGTCCCTGCAAATTGATAAAAAAGTTCCCTATTTCCCTGCTTCTTGAGAACCTCGAGAGCCTCCAGATAATTATTCTTGTGCAAATGCTGTCGAATAACTTCCTCGTAATTTCGGTGCATCACCGTCAGATTAATTAAATTGTCCTTGTCTCCGTGACTTGCCATCAGATTACATATCGTGCTCCGATTTTTTCTAATGCATTCATCGACTTTTGGTATCGTTAGAAAAGTGTCAAACTCTTTCTGCAAATTCTCGCATTCGGCTTTGTGAAGTTGAAAGTTTTGATCACTTCTTAAAACTCCCATTTCGTTCATGAATAATTCTACGACCCATACGACGATCATCGTTATTTGCGTTTTGTCTTGTGGCTTTAAACTCGTCAGTTTCTGGAAAAATCATTGATTTTATTCGGGTATTTATTCGAAATTTAGAACAGTTTCTTATATGAGATATTTACCGCTTTCAGGAATGTTTTTAAAGCCTTCATTTCTCGCTCTTGTAAAAATTTTAGCGAAATCTCTTCGAATGAGGAATGAGTATCAGCATAAATGAGAGCGCTTTCTTCGTACCTACATTTTTAAATTAGAGTGTATTAGTTGATATTAAGAGCTTTTGAACAAAGATTTATTAACATTTGTCTAGTTAGTACTTTTTATTTCTGAAAAGCATCTCAGCTTTTTTCACGAGGACTTGATCTCGATGAATAGGATTGTCTTTGCAATAGAATTTCGCAAGTTCAAACTCTCCTTTCTCGACATAAACCTGAGAAAATGATTCAATTAAAACTTAAATCTAATTAAAATTATTATCAATAAATGTTAAAATTAATATTTAAATTCCAGAATCAGAGTTGCTACAAAATCCCAATTTCGAAATTCCCTGACCAATTATTCATTTTCCCTGAATGTTATAAATTTACCTTTCAGATCAAAAAACAACCTTACAACTAAGAGATGAATAATGTAAATACAAAAACAACTTTTGTTCCTTAATTTAAATACTTTTAGTGACAACAGTCGTACAGAACTTTACAAGGGGAATTGAAAGATCTTACGTAAGAATTTTTTTTACCGAAAATTAATTTGGAAATAAATATTTGATTCTTCAAACAAAAAGATAAATTTTCAACCGAGAAAATTAATTGTCTCGCAGGAAAGACGAATTTTCAACAAAATACATGACATTTCAACTAAAAAAAATAAAATAAAATTTGAGTTAAAAATATTACTTTGAATCAAAACAAAACAAATTTTCAACAAAATGTTTAAAATTTCAAACAAAGAGATTAATTTTCAAAATAAAAGATTATTAATTTTCTACAAAAAAAGACGAATTTTCAATAAAATATATGAATTTTTAATAAAATAATTGAGATTTTAATTCAAAAAGATACATTTTGAACCAAAAATGGAATAGTTACATTTTCAGTAAAAACAATTGATTTTTAACAAAAAAAAAGAAGAATTTTCAACAAAATAGTTAAATTTTCAACCAGAGATAAATTTTCAACGAAAAAATAAGAAGAATTCTCAACGAACAGTGTACTAGTTGGTATTTCCACCAATTTCCACCAACAAATATTTCAATTATCAATCAAAAACAGTCGGATTCAACCAAAAAATACAAATTTTCGATAAACTAGTTGAATACTCAACCAAAAGAGGTTAATTTTCAAAAGAGAGGAATTTCTAACAAAAATTTTGAATTTTGAAGACAAAAAAGAAACAAATTTTCTACATAAAGTAGAGTTTTCAGCCCAAAGGCCAAACCAAAATAATTGAAATTTCAACCCAAAAAAACAGGGCTTTCCAACAAAATGAATGGATTTTCAACTAAAAAAGATAAATTTTCAAAGAAAAATGAAACAGTTAAATTTCCAGTTAAATAAATTATTTTTCAATAGAAAATAGAATTTTCAAGAAAATACGTGAATTTTCAATTAAAAGAGAGAAATTTCCAAGCAAAGAGAATTGATTAATTAATAAACAAAAAATAGTTAAATTTTCAGTAAAAAAATTAATTTTCAATCAAATAAGTCGAATTTTCAACAAAATAGTTAAGTTTTCAACCAATTATGTAGTTGAATTTTCAACAAAACAAAACAAAATGAATTCTCAAAGAAAAACGTAATAGTTCATATTTCACCCAAAAAAATTTATTTTTAACCAAAAACAGTTAAATTTATCCAAAAAAAGACGAATTGTCAACAAAATAGTTGAACCCTCAATGATAACAGATGAAGTTTTAATCTAAAAAGTCGAATTTTCAACAAAAACTTATATTCATTCCCCAACACAACTTTGCCTCAACATGCCTCAACCAACTTTAACCGAAAGATCCCTGAAGTTAGATGATATTTATTGGATACTGTTTCATATTGACATAAAAGTACTTTTAAAAAAATTACCAATATAATATATTAAGCTTTCATTTTCTTATTAATTTTTTTTTATTTTTAAAATCATGCCAGCATCATTGAATTAAGACCTGAGATGAACCGGTCATTTAATAAATGTTTCAACAACTTTTGCTCTGATAAAAGTGTTTTTTCAAATATACAAAAGCCTCTGTAGATTATACAGTTTTATTTTGGAACAAAAATTCAATATAATTTTCTTGCTCAGCTTTTAAGCAAAAAGAAGCCTATTTATTGTATTTAATATACATCTTCAATTTTTAACAATATCTGAGTAAAAAAAGTTTTGTATTAAAATTTTTTTTGGTGTTAATCAAAATTTTTAATTTAAAAAAAAACCGCTCCCACGATTATTTTATTATTTTGCGCAAAATATGCGCATACTATTTAAGAATAATATTCCGAAAAAACTTGTATAATAAATTTTTTGTCTTAAAGTTGCTTGAGGCTCCCGTGCCAAGTTTACAAAATCTTTTAGTAAGATTTTGTAGGAGGAGGGTGGTTGAAAATTTCAAAAAAATGCCTTACGTAATTTGTACATGTACCTTAAACTTCAACTTCAGTTTATCGAAAATTCCCTGATTCTTTCAAGTTTTCCCTGACTTTCTCTGACCAGTTTTCAATTCTCTCACCTGTAGCAACCCTGAGAACCTAAAAGTATTTTACCTGCCAGACATTTCGATCTTCTTTTGTGACTTTATATTTGAAAACGGCTCGTTCACTATAAGCCCAAATCGAACCAGTGATTGGATCTTTTGTAATGTTAATTAATTTCCCAAAAGCCTAAAATAAAGTTTATTGTAAAATAAAATCATTTACAAGAGATACTGGTGAATATTTAAAATGATTTAAAATACACACATCGTTATAGATGTCTTCGAAGATAAGTTCCTGGTTCAAAATAGAAATTCCTTTGACATGATCAACGTAAAGAAGAAGGGCATGGAACTCGGTTAGCACAAAGGAAAGTGGGGCCTTTGTTGATAATTGTGAGGAGCTACCACTCATTAAACTCGTTTCTGGACATGGCAACAATTGCTGATTTATTAATACATTCTCTGGCTCTGCCCATGGATCGACCTTAGAATAATGAAGGAAATTTAATACCTAATAAATTCAACAGAATGAAGAAAAGAATTTCTAAAAAGTGTACACTTACTTGGGCGTATAAAATTCCAGTTTCTGTTAGCCAACCGAATGATTTTGGTGAGACTCTCGGCGCGGGGTAAAAAAATTGTAACTTTGAATATGGCAAGGAACTTTCCAATTGATTAAAGCGTTCTGTAAATTATTATATTGAGTTAAGAAGATTTTATTTAAACGAGGGATATTTTATACTAAAAGAATAAATGTATACAAAGATCAGAAAAGAAAAAAATCGGACCTTTAACATTTAGATATTTGCTGAAGACTTGCTGTAGTAAAGGCTTTTCGTCAGGGTTCAGCACTGATCCGATATACTGATAAATTCGAATTCGAGTCGTTACGATAATAAAGTATTTATCTGTGTTTGGAATCTTGTGAAATTCTAAACCAGTGATTGGTGGACCACTCTCCCTACCGATATCGAATACCTAAAATTTTTTAATGATTAATTCTCACTTGTTAATTTAAACTTCAAAGTTACGTAAACTTTATCAGGATGGCCACTCAAATTTCAAAACAAAAAAGATTCCGGTATATTTCCCCGTTTATGATAATAATTCATCAATATTAAATGCTTTATTATATAAATGTTGAAAAGAATTGAACATTTAAAAAGACCAAGGTAAAATATATACTGTAAATTAATGTGAGAGTGATATCAGACTTCACAGCCTAACATGCTCTTAAAACAGGGGAAATAGGGTGATTTTTGAGGAAAATAAGAGAATAAATTCTTCTGAATAACATTAATGTAGGTACTTTATTTCTAACATTTCAAGTCAAAATATATTGCATTTTCAACAAAAAAGATAAATTTTCAACAAAAAATTTTAATTTTTAACCAAAAAAGATGAATTTTCAACTAAATAGTTGAATTTTCGACTTACAAAGATGAATCTTCAACCAAATAATCGAATTTTTAAACAAACAAGTTTAAACTTGAACTAAAAACATTGAAATTTGCAATCAAGAAAAATGAATTTTCAAACAAAAAGATTAGTTTTCCACCAAAAGATGAATTTTCAAACCAAAAAGACAAATGTTCAATAAAATAGTTGAATTTTCAACCCAAAAATATGATTTTTTAAGAAAATAGCTAAATTTTTAACAAAATAATTAAAACAAATAGTAGAATTTTTAAACAAAAAGAGATGAATTCTGGACCAAAAATATGATAGTGGACTTTTCAATTAAAAATAATGAACTTTCAAGCATAAATGATGAATTTCCAATCCAAAGGGAAGGATTTTCTATCCAAAAAGACGAATGTTTGACAAAACAGTTGAATTTTCAATAAAATAATTACATTTTCAACGAAACATTTGAATTTTTAACCAAATAGTTAAATTTTCAATTAAATAATTAAATTTTCAACCAAACAGAATTTTGAACTAAAAATATAATAGTAGATTTCAATTAAAAAGAATTTACTTTCAGCCAAAAAACACGATTTTTTCTATTAAAGGATGAATCTTCAATCCAAAAGCACCAATTTTTTATCCAAAAAAAAAAGAATTTTCAGCAAAGCAGTTGAATTTTCGATCAAAAGAGATAAATTCTGAATCAAAAATATAATAGTAGACCTGTCAACTAAAAAGAATTAAATTTCCTCCAAAAATAGTTGGATTTTCTTATTGGGAGGAAAAAAGGAGAATATGGGAAAGAATTCGAAGTCTGTGGTTTAATAAACCGCAGTGAAAATTCTACACAAGGAAGCAACTGATATTATTTCATAATATAAATTGTGACGTTCCGCAAAAAGGGCCCATTTTGTTGATCGTAGTTTACGCGATCCATCAACATAAGCTTTAAATTCTTAAATACACAGTACAAAAGGAAGATTTACTTTTGAATAAAACATTAACTTTAAAACATATATTGATCTTCGATATTTTAACGGAGATGGTTGGTAATGCTGAGCACAATTCCCAACACATATTTTTTTCGAAGTACGAGACGATATTTATTGCAAAAGTAAAAACAAATCTGAAAAATTCATAGTTTTTAAAGAACTTCTCGGCTATTTCCCGATTATCCTGATCAGTGGCCACCCTGTCTATATAACGAAAATGTAGATCGAGAAAATTGCAATTTGTAATCATTAACTCACCAATCCTTCCACCTCTTTTGTACCATAAAGAGGGAGATAATTAGGAAGCTTGTGAAAATCAAGGAGAAATTTTATAAGGGACATTTGTACGGGACATTTATACAAATTTCTTTCATTAACGATACTGGACTATTAAGTTAATAAAGTTTACTAAAAATAAAATACTAACTTGTCGCCAATACTGTTCTAAATTAGTCGCGAAGATCTTTTCCCCTTCCAAACCAATCTCAGTTTCAAAAAGTAGTCCCTTTGATGTTCCAAGTAAAATCGGACCAGAATTTGTTTCTGATGTGTTACCAAAATTCCAACCCACGGCGGTAATTTCATGACCTTTACACTTTGCAGCCTTAGAAACGGAGAATCATATGAGAACTTAATTGATTTTTAATTCAGTTTTTATTTAATACTCAAATTCGGGTTTACTTCTTTGTTTTTAATTACCTGCTTTAACTTCGTAGTTTTTCTATGTAAATAAAATAATTCGGGTAGAGAGGTTTCTCCTTGTTTTGGTTTTGTCGTAATCAGTAAATGCTGACCGAGAGGATCAAGATGTAAACCAGACAATCTCAAATTACCGATATATTTTGAAATGTCAATTTCTATAAAAGAGATAATAAGAGTTCACAGACTTTTTATTAAGGTAACATTTAAAAAAGGCAGTTTAAAAAATCTTTGATATAATGAATCGTTTTAAATGTCGTTTTGGGGATAATAACCTTCTGGTTTATCCGGTTGCTTCATATCTATCCGAAGGAGAATATTGTTAGCCATAGCGATAACAATAAAGTTGCTGCTAACACACAGATGTGTGATTCTATCAGAAGGCAAGAAATTGACCTTTTGTTTTGTGAAAATCGGCCCATCATCCATAAGTTTCATTTGGATAAATCCTGTCGTGCTCTAAAAATAATTAAAAGAAAAATTAATAGTCAAATTTAAGCTATTTTAGGATCCTATTTTATAACCTAAATCTATCTAGAAATCCAAATGCTTACAATATCCGGCCGTATGGGAGTAGGAACAATTTGTTTCGACCTCTGCGAAGCCTGCTCATATTGATCAAATATTGAAGTCATCTTTGCAGAATTTCAATTTGCAAAATACCCAAAACTGATGATCTGAAATAAATTTTTTAAACTCAGAAATGATCCTGAATGCAGAACTTTTAAAAACAATTTTGTTTTTTGGAAAAAATTATCTTTAATAAAATACTTTCATATCAGGTTCATATAACCTAAATCGACTGAATAATTTACATAATTGGGGTCGATAAGGGTTAGTGTGATAAGAAATTTCGAAGTTATACTGCGATTAATAATATTTCAAATTTTGAGAAGATTCTTGTTCCAAATGTTGCCAAAATTATCTTTGGACTTTTTACTATTAATCATCCCTTTCTTTAATCAACAAAAGCTTGCATGGAAAAATACTTTTAATTTACTTTGGTAGTTTGGCGACGATTTCCGATTTTCCGTTATTATGGATAAGTGTGGCATGTGTAACAAAGATCACCAAACTCCAAATTTTACAAAATTGTACTTTCATACTGTTAATGTAACATCCAATGATTATTATAGAGTATGTTTGCTTTTAATTTTTTGGCATTTATAAGAAATATTAATAAAAATCAAGAATAACAATTTGAATCATACATTAAGGTTCCAGTTAAATTTAAGAAATTACCTGTTCCGATTTGCATTATTCCTAAATTGATTTAAAAATGATTTGTATGTGTTTGCAAAAATTTGATTTAAAAATTATTATCATGTATTTACATTTTTATTGTAAGAATAAGGTTCATGGACTTCTTTAAATAACCTCAAACTGTGGACAGATTTTCGTATTTCATAATGAAAAAGAAAATGAGATATCACACTTGCACGGAATCTGATTTTAATTACCCTATAATAATATCAGCCTGACCGAAAAACTAAATTTTGAAAGCTCCCTGAATTTTCCCTGATTCTACCCTGTCAAATTTTTAATTTTCCCTAACCATTAGTATTCAAAGACTAGCATTTTAATCTTGTGAAATTTTGAACATAGAATCTTTTATAAACGAAATAAAATAATTGCAGATTGAAATAAAAAACAATTATTTATTTATTTACTTCAGCCTAAAAAGATTACTTTTCTACCATAAAAGATGACATTTGAACAAAATAGTTAAATTTTCAACAAAATAATTAAATTTACAACAAATTAGTTAAAATTTTAACGAAATTGTCGACTTTCCAACCTACAACACTGAATTTGCAACCAAATGGTCAAATTTTCCAACAAATAAGATTAAATTTCAACCAGAAAAAAGTTGCATTTTTAACCAAATAATTGAATATTTTAAAGACAGTTGAATTTTCCACGTGCAAAGCTGAGTTTTCAAGGAAATGGTCGAATCATCAGACAAAAAAAAAGTAAATTTCAACCAAAAACAGTTGAATTTTTAGGCAAATATTAGAATTTTTTTAAATAACATTTGAATTTTCAACAAAAAAAGATGTATTTGCAATCAAAACGTAGGAATGTTCTGTCCAAATAGACA
>JAWWEA010000062.1:34408727-34422819 GCA_035222095.1 Andricus quercuspetiolicola | reverse complement strand
TTTGGATCTGTCTTATTATAACCAAGTTCTTTTAATGCATCCAGCATTATTTGAGTGTTTTCATCTAGGTTGCAAAATCGTTGCACTGTTTGGTATCCTCCAGTCCCATGATAATCGGGATTTAATTCTACGACCTGAAAGAAAGATATCATGTCACCTCGGTTTTAGTTGAAAATCTGCTTATAACGGTTACTTACGTCCTTGTCCAGATTGTTTTCTGATTTTTTGAAATATTTTAATACTTCGTCGTAATCCCAACCAGTATTACCAGACTCAGCCCATTTGTTGTAGTCTTCACGATTACCTCTGATGTACATCATAGCATTGATTGTACTAGAGCCACCTATTACCTACAAAAAAAAACTTGTATCAATCGAATATGTCTAAAAATATAAGCTTAAAATAAAATAAATAAAATAGGACATTTTCAGATCGAGTTCATTTAAGTTGGCTTCACAATAGAATTGAAGCATTTCAAGATGAAATGCTAAATATTGAACGATTTTCTATTTTTATGAATTCAATATTGACGAGTTCAGAGTTGCTACCGGAGTCAGGGAATTTAAAACTGTTTGTTCAAAATTCAAGAATTTTATTAAAAATTCATTTTTCTGGTTAAAAATTCGTCTTTTTGGGGTTGCAAATTAATTTGTTTTGTTGAAAATTGGTCTCTTCTGGTTGAACTCAACTGTTTTTGGTTTAAATAAAAAATATTTCTCAGTTGAAATACCAGCTATTACATTTTTCGTTGAGAATTTTTTTTGTTGAAAATTAAATTACTTACAAAAAGAGGTCGTGAGATGTGGGTCGCGACTTGATTGAGTCTACAGGGTGAAATTATATCAAAATCCATTTGGTGTGTATTTTTTCTTTCGATCCAGTGGGTCTTAGTTTCCGAGATATCAAGGTTTGAGTAGGGGAAACTTCCCTACAATTGATAATGCAACCTACAGTGGATAATTATTAATTAAAAGCACTAATAAATTTTAAATTATTAATATGTTTAGTGTATTAACTATTCATTAAATTAAGTTAATTATTTTACATACATTAGTATTTTTAATTAATTATTATCCACTGTAGGTTGCACTATCCACTGTAGGAGGGTTTCCCTTAGACTTGTTATAACTTTACATGCACTGTGCAATTCGAGCTTTAATCTATGATCAAAGTTTAGGGTCTTCGACTCTAAATTATGTTAAGATTAATTATTCAACTTTCGTTAATTATTTTGCAGAAAAAAACTTCTGGAGTTTAATGAACGTTAAATAACTCTAATTGCAATGCTTATAATTCTGAAGCGAAATTTCAGCCGTGTTCATTGAAAGAGTCCCAAATTGCTTCAAAGATTGCCATTGGAAACGTACCTCGACGGGAAATTAAATTTAAATTAATTTTAATTTAATAAAAAATTCACACAAAGTACAGAAAAGACAGAAGAATAAAAGAGATTGAATGATTTGAAATAAAATCAGTGAATAAGTACCATATTGAATTCTGTATGAAACGCTCAAGATTTCAAGTCAAAATATATTGTATTTTCAACAAAATAGTTAAATTTAAAAAAAAAAATTTACCTAAAGGAATGAATTTTCAACGGAAGAGTTAAAATTTCAAGCTTAACAGTCGAATGTCTATAAAACAGTTCATTTGTAAATTCGAAAAGATAAATTTTCAATCAAGAAAGATGATATTTCAACCAAATAGTTGAATTTTCAACAAACAATCAAATTAATTATCAATCGAACAGTTGCAAATAGTTACGTTTTCAATCGAAAGAAACGAGTTTTTAACCAATAGTTGAAGTTTCAAGCTACGAAGACGAATTTTCAAACAAATATTATTTTTTAATCCAAACACGATAGACTTTGAATCCAACAAGACAAATTTTGAACAAAGCAGTTAAATTTTTATACATAAAAGATGAATTTTCAACAAAATAGTTGAATTTTTAACCTGATAGTCGAATTTTAAACATAAAAAGATGAATTTTCAACCAAAGGGTCGAATTTTTTTAAAAAGAGATTAAACTTTAACCAAAAACATTTGCATTTTTATTTAAAATGTTGAATTCTCAAACCAAAAAGACGAAATTTTTAGAAAAAAGTTGGATTTTCAGTTCGAAAGAATGAATTTTCTGTCTAAAAAGATGAATAGTCAACAAATTAGTTCAATTTTCAACAAAATAATTTAATTTCACCAAAATACCTAAATTTTCAAGAAAATAAAATTTTTAACAAACTAGTTGAATTTTTAACCTGATAGTTGAATTTTAAACATAAAAAGATGAATTTTCAACCAAAGGGTCGAATTTTTTTTAAAAAGGATTAAACTTTAACCAAAAACATTTGCATTTTTATTTAAAATGTTGAATTCTCAAACCAAAAAGACAAAATTTTTAGAAAAAAGTTGGATTTTCAGTTCGGAAGAATAAATTTTCTATCTAAAAAGATGAATAGTAAACAAATTAGTTCAATTTTCAAAAAATAATTTAATTTCATCAAAATACTTAAATTTCCAAAAAAAAATAAAAGTTTTCACAAACCAGTTGAATTTTTAACCTGATACTTGAATTTTAAACATGAAAAGATGAATTTTCGACCAAAGGGTCGAATTTTTTTAAAGAAAGATTAAACTTTAACCAAAAACATTTGCATTTTTATTAAAAATGTTGAATTCTCAAACCAAAAAGACGAAATTTTTAAAAAAAAGTTGGAGTTTCAGTTCGAAAGAATGAATTTTCTATCTAAAAAGATGAATAGACAACAAATTAGTTCAATTTTCAATAAAATAATTTAATTTCATCAAAATACCTAAATTTTCAAAAAAATAAGAGTTTTAACAAATCAGTTGAATTTTTAACCTGATAGTTGAATTTCAAACATAAAAAAATTAATTTTCAACCAAAGGGTCGAATTTTTGAAAAAAAAGATTAAACTTTAACCAAAAACATTTGCATTTTTATTTAAAATGTTGAATTCTCAAACCAAAAAGACGAAATTTTTAGAAAAAAGTTGGATTTTCTGTTCGAAAGAATGAATTTTCTATCTAAAAAGATGACCAATCAACAAATTAGTTCAATTTTCAACAAAATAATTTAATTTCATCAAAATACCTAAATTTTCAAGAAAATAAAATTTTTGACAAAATAGTTCAATTGTAAACTAAAATAATGAATCTTTAATAACAAAAAAATGAATTTTCAAAGAAGAAGTTCAACATCCAACTAAGTAGTTGAGTTCGTAACAAAATAGTTGAATCCTCAACGAGAAGAGATGAAGTTTCAACCAAAAAGTTGCATTTTTAACCAAAAAAAGATGAAATTTCTACCAAAAGAAATGAATTTTAAGAACAAAAAGGCAAGTTCTCCAGAAAACAGTTGAATTTTCCTCTAGAAAATATAAATTTTCTATCAAAAACTTAATTCTTTACCAAATATTTTAAAATTCTACGAAAATGAGAGAACTGTCAACCCAAAAAGAGGAATTCCAAAAGCTTTATATAAATTTAACCATAGGGTTGAAGATTAACTTTTTTGTCGAAAATTCATATTTTTAGGTTGAAAATTCAACAATTTGATGAAAATTTTCTTTCTTTCTTGACTGGAAAATATTTTTTGGTGCAAAATTCAACTATTTGGTTGAAGACTCGTCTTTTTGTTTTTAAATTGATCTATTTTCGTACAAATTTCATCCTCTTTGATTGAAAATGCGAATTTTCAGTTAAAAATGATTTTTTTTATTAGGGATTTGAATATTTCATCGAAAATTTGTTTCCTTTGGGGCGAATTCAAATGTTTTTAATTAAAAATTGAAATCGTTATTGGTTGAAATTATCAACTATTACATTTTTCTTCATAAATTCATCTTTCTTTTTTGAAAATTCAACTTCTTGTTTAAAAGTTGAAAATTAAATAATTGTTTGGTAGAAGGTTCGTATTTTTGTCGTGAAAGTTCAACAATTTGGTTGAAATGTTTTTTCTTTCGTGATTAAAAAGTACTTTTCGATTGAAAATTCCACAATTTTTGTGAAAATTTGTCTTTTTGGTTTGAAAATTATTTTGACTGTTGGTATGAATTTTAGCTTCTTAAATGAATTCTACTGTTTTTAATTTGAAATAAAAATATTTTTGGTTGAAATATCAACTATTAAATTTTTTGTGAAAAATTCATCTTTTTGGTTGAAAATGCATATTTTTGGGCTAAACATGAAGAAACTGTTTTGTAGAGAATTCGCCTTTTGGCTTGAAACTTAAGCAATCTAGTAGAAACTTGAACTATTTTTTTGAAAATTGAAATATCTGGTTGAAAATTTATTTTTTGTGTTGAAAATTTAACTGTTTTGTAGAAAATTCATATTTTCTTACTACAAAGTCCACTGCTTTGTTGAAGGTTCAGCTAATTTGTTAGAAAGACATTTTTGTTTAAAAATTTATTATTTTAGTTGAAAATTCATACCTTCTGTTGAATGTTCGTACTTTTTGGTAGAAAATTAATCTTTTTGCTTGAAAATTCATCTTTTTGGGTAAAAATGCAATATTTGTATTGGAAGTATTAGGAATTTGAAGAGTTTTAAATTAAATTTGATTAGTGCTGCATTCGAGACAATTTAGAGGAAATTAGAGATTTTCTTGAAAAATTTTCAGGTGAACTCAAAACTTCATGGAGATCGAGAATCTCAAATAAAAAGTTTCGAGATTCTCGACCCGAGATCTTGAAATTTTTTGCTTGAGATTCTCAATCTCCATGAAGTTCTTAGTTCACCTGAACATGTTTCAAGAAAATTCCGAATTTTCTCGAAATCTTTTCGAATGCATCAATAAATTTGATATTAGTCTCTTCTGACGATGTCCTTTCAATCTACAAAGTTAGCAAATAAATCATTTAGGAAATATTGAAAATTAGTATTCTCAAAGAGCTGGTATCAAACCAACCAAGTTTTTTGTGTCCCAATGTCTTGAATTTCTATTTATGATTCGTGAAAAATGAATCGAAACCTTGTAAAAAAGGGGAAAACTCAGGGTAAGAATTCCCTATTTTAGCTGTTTCAGAGGCTTTTTTTGCAAATTTAAGGAGAAAAAAGGAAACCAGGTGAAAAAGAAAAGGGACGGACTGATAATTGCTACTCAGGCTCTAAATAGTTTATTCCTCTTACTCCAAACTCTCTAATCAACAGCCAAAATTAAAAAATAATCAAATCAATATTTATATTTTAATTCTTTGAAATCTCACTTTGAATTCTCACTGAGTGCAATAATGGATTTTTTTTTACAAAATAAAAGGCAGTAATCCTCAAACGTAATGCAAACAACATTGCGCGATTGGATCAAAGAGATTGTATGAAGCTGACGTCAACAAACGTAGAATGCTGGTATTTGAAATCAAATACAAATTAAACGAGAGCTAGCTAGTGAAGCTGTTTCGCATCGAATCTCGAGAGTAGAGATAGTAGCACATCCTGTACAATGGCAAAACGTTTACTTCCCTTTATTTTCGTCTCTCGTCTCTTATCCTGTACAAACCGAACTATAAGGTGATGTGGGTCACTAGGTTATCGCCTCCATTCGTTCTCTCGAAAAAGGGAAAAGGAAAGCTTTTCCGATTAATTACCTTTTAAGGAAAGCCGTATCTTGTACCGCGTAAGCAGTGCAAGATAAAAAAAAAGACCTCGGAAAATAGTTCCACCCTCACCATTTAGTTCTTCTTCTTTATCCATAATGTGTCCCCTAAGGGTTTATATGACCTCCGATTCTTACCATCTTTCCATTACATATTTCATATTATCGCATCCTCATTATTTACAACTATTTACATAAATTTTGTATCTTGTATCGAACGCGAGAGCTTATCGATAAAAATCTTTACGCTTCTAGTCCAAGCGACTTCTGTTTCCTTCTTCTTTTACTTCTACTCTTTCTCAGTTTTGTCATTTTTTTAAATCCATTATTTCATTCTTTCTCATTTGCTTCTTTGACTCTCTGCAATTCCTCCATCCAATCCTCACCCAATCCATCCTCCTATAGAATCTTTGCCACATTCTCTTGCTAGCTTTCTTTATCTTCCATTCCTCTCGTACACCATTCCCCTAAATGCTCCCATGTTTCCTCCTCCCATTCACACATTCTGCACTTTCTGATCTCCTTTTTCCACAATATATTCCTTCCCTTAGCTCGTTTTCTAATTTAAATCTTGCTATTCTCGTCCATCTTCTCTCTCCCCATCCCTTTACCAAATACTTTGGTACTCTTTCCTTCTTTACCATCTTATAACATTTATTATGTTTTGATTCTTTTATTATCCCCCATATTTCTATTAAGTGTCTTTCTCTGTCCCTTCTCTCTATTTCTTATTAGCTTACTCCAGTCCCCTCTAAAATACCTCTAGCACTCAAGAACTGACTCCTCTCTCATTTGTGCCTTGGTAATTCTATCTCCCCTCTCGTTTCTTCTACCTCTTTTAAACACTTTATCGTCAACTTACCTTTCCTCTCCCTTAGCTTCGTCTTAAACTACCATGACCTCTTTCCCTCTCTAGTACTTAATTTATCCCTTTGCGTTTCTCCTCTCAATATATAATTAGGCGTCCTCCAGTCTACCCATAGCGTCCACCTTGTATGCTTTTCTTGTGAACCCTCAATCTCTTTCCTTTCCTTCCACTCCCACATTTCTGCTCCATAATCTAATATTGGCCATACCAGTGTGTCGAATAACTACATTCTGCTTCCTCAATCTTTTTTGAACCTTCGTTTTCCTATTCCTCATCGATTTCATTACCCCTGCCGCTTTTCTTATTCTTTCTCTTATATGAGCTCTATGATCTCCATTTCTTTGCAAAGTATATCAGGCATATCCCAAATATTTAAACTCTCTCACTTCTTCTGACTTTATTCCTTTGCACCTCCCAGTCCATTCTTTCTTTCTCCCCCTCCTTTTCTAAACCTCATTATCTTTGTCTTCTCTACACTCAAATTCAACTTTTTCGGATCTATGTATTTCTCCAATCCTGTAAATAAGCCCACCATCCCCTTTTTCATCCTCTACCGTCAACATTAAGTCTTCTGCGAATGCTAGTATACAATATATATTTTCTTCTACCGTTCTAACTCCTCACCATACTTTTCTTTTCATTTCTTCTTCTAAGTCTGAGATTAATATATTAAATAAAAGTGGGATCAGAGGACATCCTTGCCTTACTCCTCTCACTAACCAGTAACAATCTTCTACTTGATGTCCTACCTTTACCCTGCCTTTTGTTTTTCTAAAAATTTCCCATACTCTCTGTATCAAGTCCTCTCGTATCCACTTTCCCACCATCACTTTTTGTATCTTGACTCGATTTAATGAGTCAAACGCCGTCTTTAAGTCTACGAATATTAGTATCATTGCCCTTTTCTCGCTTTTAATTCTTTTGTTTACGAGATAATTCAGAACACATATGTTGTTCATCAACCCCATCCGTTCTCTAAATCCTGTCGGATTCGGCGGCTCTATCTTTTTTTCCTTAACTTCTTTCTTCAATCTGTCCAATAAAACAGTAACACATACTTTATACAACGTTGGTGTCAGCGTCACTTCCTTATAAACTTCAACCTCCTCTATTTTGCCTACATAACTATTGGTACCACTACTCCTTCTTTCCATAACTCTACCCACCTCTCTCTTCTCCATACTCTGTTAAACATTATCAATGCCCATTCGTATAGTTTTGTCCCACCATATTTCCAGACTTTATTTAAAATCTCATCTATACCAGGTGACTTCCCATCTTTCATTATTCCTAACATCTTGACTTTTCCTTCCCTTATTATGGCCTCTTTCTCATCTCTTACCCTAACATATTTTTCCTAGTTGTCCTCACCTTCCTCTCTATCCCTCCTAGAAAATCCATAAAATAATTTTTCTATTTCACCATCTCAATATCCAAATTTACTCTTTTCCTTCTTTTCCTTTCTCTCTCTATTTACTATCTTCCAAACATCTTCTTCCGTCCTACCTTTCTCCGCCTCTTATTCAAACCTTTTATTTCATACCTCTTTTTTTTGATCACACAACATAATTTATTCCTTCTTTTTCTCCTATATTCTTCTCCACCTTTTTGTTTCAGTTACATTCACTTCTACCCTTTTGAATAAAAAAGAAGTTTAATACAAAGTAGCGTTCACATTACGGTCGTCAATAGGTAATAGCACATGCATAAAAATTAACAAAATTGGAGGTGCTCTCAAAAATATTTGTTCCTTTCGTTGGAAAAGTGATGTGGCATAAATTTGAGCTAGAACTAACAGTACCTAGTACTGCCTCATAGGCCTTAAAGCTTTTAAAGCTTAATATAATCCTTATTTTCGACTTGAAAAAAAAAATATCAAAGAGATTATTTTTTTGATTTTTTACCGTAAATTCAACGGTGAAATTAGATTTTCAGAAAATTTATCTTAATGTGTGTTTTTAGCAATAATATGATTTTTTATACATTCTTTAATGCATTTGAGTCTTCCTTTAGATTGCAGGTCAATAAATTCGTCTAGAAATTCTCCATCTAAGGGAAAATTCAAATACATTGAATAATGAATAAAAAAATATATTATAGCGAAAAACACCCAGTAAGATTAATTGTTCGGAAAATCCAATTTGATTCTTCAATTTGCGGTTGAAAACAAGTTTTTTTAACTGAACCTTTTTTTTGTAGATTAATCATATTTTCGAATTCAAATTCAACTGTTTTGTTGAAAATTGATGCATTTTGTCGTAAATTCGTATTTTTTGTGAGAAACTGATTTTATTGGTAGAAAAATCATAATTTATTTTTGGTTGACAAAAAATTTCGGTTGACAAAAAAATTTTGGCTGAAAATTGAAAAATTATGAAAAAAAAATTATGTGGTTAAAAATTAATATTTTTTGTTTTTAAGTTGAACTACTTTGTTAATAATTCATTTTTTCAAGATTCACCTCTTTGGCAGAAAATTTAACTTCCTATATTTTTGTTAAAATTTATTTCTTATCTAAAAACTAAACTATATTATTCCATTTTCGTTAAAAAAATAATCCTTCGTAAGTTGAAAAATCAACTATTTGGAAGAAAATTCTTGAATTTTGTTAAAAATTCGTATTTTTGGTTAGAAAATTAATCTTTTTTTGTTGAAAATTCATCTTCCTGATTGATAATTCAACTATCTGGTTAAAACTGCATCTTATTCAGTTGAATTCAACTTGTTAAAAATTTGATTTTTTTTGTTTTGAAACTAATTATCTAAATTGAAAATTTGACGATTCTTTTTTGGTTAAAAAAATATCGTTTCCAGTTGAAAATTCGACTATTTTGTTCATCATTCATCCTTCTTGATTACAAATTTATCTGTTATGGTTCAAGATTCAACTTTTTTGTTAAAAATAAGTCTTCTTTTGTTTAGTTCAACCAGATGAAAATTTGTCTTGTGGTAGAAAATTCTTCTTTATGGTAGAAAAGTCATCTTTCTTGGCTGGAAAGAATTTTTTTTATTAAAAATTTAACTTTTTGTGTAGGAAATTCAGCTTTCTTTAAAAAATCTCGTCTTTTTGGCCTAAAAATTTAACTGTTTTTGGTTAACGTTTAACATTTTTTGCTCGAAAATTAGAACACTTGGTTGAAAATGCATCTTTGTAGGTAGAAAATTCAACTATTCAATAAACTGATCTTTTTTTTTTGAAAATTCAACAGCTTTGTTAAGAATTCATCTTTCTGGATTGAAAATTTATCTTTTGTCGTAAAAAGTTATCTTTCTTGGTTGAAAGATAATTTTTTTGTTGGTTGAAAAGTCTAACTTTATATTTAGGGTTCGAAATTCATCTAGTTTGATTGGAAATTCGACTATTTGTTTGAAGATTTAATTATTTTGTTAAAAATAATTTTTTTGACTGATTGCTTTAGTAGATTATTCGTTTTATGGCTTCAAAGTTAAAAAAAAGTTTAAAAAGTTAAAAATTAATATTTCCTTGCTGAAAATTGAACCACTTTGTTAAAAATTCATTTTTTCAATAATACCTATTTTGAAAATTCGTTTTTTTAATTAAATTTTTTCTTTATTTGAAAATTAATCTATTCCACTTACGGTTGTAAAATAATCATCTGTAAGTTGGAAAATGAACTATTAGATAAACAATTTTTTTATTCTGTTGAAAATTCGTCTTTTTGGTTGAGACTTTAACTATCTGGTTGAAAATTCATCTCTTTGATTGAATTAAGCTGATTGAAATTTCGTTTTTTTTTTGGTTGAAATCATTTTTCAAAATAAAAATTTGACGATTCTTTTTTGGTTCAAAGAATATTTTTTCTTGTTGAAAATTGAACTATTTGGTCTGTAATTCATCTTTTTTGATTGAAAATTCATCTCTTTGTTTGAGGATTCAACTATTTTGTTAAATATTCGTTTTTTTATAGTTCACCTGGTTGAATATTCTTCTTTTGGTAGAAAATTGATCTTCTATGGTAAAAAAAGTCACGGTAAAAAAGTCATTCCATTGGTTGGGATTGAACTTTTTTATTGAAAATTTAACATTGCAGGGTGAAAATTCAACTGTCATCCAAAAATTTCGGCTTTTTGGCTTGAATGTGTAACTAGTTAAAATATCAACTATTTTGTCAAATATTCGTTTCATTTGATTGAAAGTTCAACCATCTGGGTTTTAATAGAACAATTAGGGTAAAAATTAATTAATTGGTTTTGAAAATTCGTCTTTTTGATTTGAAAATTCATCTCTGTTGGTAGATAATCTTACGAATTCAAATTATTTTATATTTAATTCAATATGGTATTTACATGAATTTTTTTAAAAAGAATTTACTTCCCTATAATTCCCGTATTTTCGTGAAATGTCACCATATTTTCCCTGTTTTGAGAGAATGTTCGGCTATGTCACTTTTCTATGAATAACAACATTTCTTTATTTAAGACCGAAATGAAATCTATTTTCTTATGAATAATTTTATGCAAACAGAGCATGAAAAAGGTTCACAATTGAAAATTAGATTTCCAAACTACAAAAATCACAATTTTTTTCTTAGCTAGTCACTTATAAGAAATAGAGGTTTGATTTGAAGGAAAGTTACACATTTTTGAACCAAGAGTCAATTAATATATTTCTATATATATTAAAAAATTCTTAAATGGTAAATAAAGCATCGCAGGGAGAGGTTTCACCCTTTAAATAAATTTTTCAGAATGCAATATTCCATTTCTAGTCACGTAAACCACACTAAAGAATTGTACTTATAAGGGAGCCACTGAGGAAAAGATAAAGAATACGATATAGTGATAGTACATATAGAAACAAAGACGTCAAGTGCAATTGGAATTCGACCTGCACTGTATTTGAGGTTTCATCCTTGAAAGACAAAACTCGTAAAAATGAGCTTCACGTGTGTACTGTGCACATAAACAAAGCATCTTTTTTCGAAAAACATCGACTATGAAAAATATAACAGCAAGGAGTTCTTGACAAGACATTTCGAGTAGATTCCGCAAAAAGAAATGAAGCTTATTCACAAAAACATAGTGAAAATGTGCATTTGTTTATAAAAATTGTTTACTTAGTTACAGTTTTTGTAATTATCGAAAGTATGACAGCAAGGAGTGCTTGACAAGACATTTCGAGTAGATTCCGCAAAAAGAAATGAAGCTTATTCACAAAAACATGGTGAAAATGTGCATTTGTTTATAAAAATTGTTTATTTGGTTAACAGTTTTTGTAATTATAGAAAATATGACAGCAAGGAGTCTTTAAAAAAAATGAAAAGTTGATTCCCCAACAAAATGAAGCCTATTCATGAAAAAATAGTTGAAACGTGCAATTGTTTACAAAAATTGTTCGAATAGTTGGTAGACAGCAGATAATCTGAACTAATTGTAAGCACACATTATTATCTGTTATATTTTATAAAAAAATATATGAATTTAGAATGACTAATCATTATGGATCATAAAAAAATGACTGCAAAACTTATTCGAGTTATTGTACCTAAAAATCGCTTTTGCCTCTGCTTTTTCTATTAATTGATCAATAATGTTGAAAAATGAACAGTACTATTTTCTCAGTTAAAATTTATAAATTGAAAAAAATGTTTTATCGCAGAAAATATCGTTATGGTTTTGTTTATTTCACTATATAGTTAATCACTCATTGAATGTTTCGTAACATCTGAGCTATTTATCGAATCACTTGTCAAGGATATTGACCTCTATCATTGCTAACATTCATTTTTGTGATATAAAAGTATCAACAGATCATTGTGTTAGGAAGAAGAGAATTAATTTCATTTTAAATTGTCTTAGTTCTTTAAATAAATAAAAACATATTACTATAATTATTGAAGACTCAGAATCTAAAGAAATTTTTGTATTCAAATTGAAATAGGATCAATTCGGGCAATATCTGAGTAGCTCAATTGAATTTTTTTAGCCTAGTTCCATTTTTTATATCTAAATTAAATTTTTTTTTCATTATTAATGTTTCTAAGTGTGCGGAAATAGTAAATTTATCAAAGGTTAAATTAAGATTCAATTTTTACATTTCTCAGTTCCCGTGAAATTATTAACGTTACAATGTAAAATAAGCTTTAAATTCTTTAATGTCCTTAGCGCTATAAATTAGCATTTTAGAAAACTTGAATCTTATAATTATTATTTCACGATAATTTTATTAAATTTTGTTTCAAAAATCTTTTGTGAATAAAAAAAATTAACTAAGGTGAAGACAGCAGTTAGTGACACTGTTAGTTTTCAAAAGTACAATTTTTTTTACATTCAGCTTTTCACTATTGTATACGCTTCAATCACAAGTTTTTCTGTAAGTATAAGTGAAGTAATTGTTTTTTAATACTAAAAGTGACACCTGTGCAACTTTTAATGACAGTTCTTTCCCCTGTCACTAACAGGTCCAAAGAGGCGCTTGGAACCTTTTAGTGACACAAAAATGTGATAGGGCTTAAAATGGTTGATGTTTGCTTCTGATGAAGCAAATGGATAGAAAATGTGCAATAACTATTTTCTAACAGTATTAGAATGGGAAGATCGTATACTTTTATAAAAAAAATGACTTGGGGAAAAATAGGATGATTTAAAGAATCAGATTGTTCGGCGAAAATGGAAATTCATCTGCTCAAATTCTAGCAGGAGATTTGTTACTAGAACATCATTAAAAATGACTTTTCTAACGATTTGACGTATTATTTTAGGTCTTCAACTCCATGAACATGGCACTCAATGTATTTTGGAGGTGTCACTGAATTCCGGATCAGCGCGCCGAAAAGTTTTAGAACCCTGAGCGTCAAGTGATGCGCAAATTTTAGTAACATTTCGATTGAGAAAACTGGAAAAATGTCAAAACAAGTTGAACTCTTGGCATTTGAAAAATGCATTAATACGGGGTTATGGTGCACAGCATTTGTAATTCTAAAATCGGAGACAAAGAGTGGTTACCTGATAAATTACAGACGAGATGGTATCGATGATTTACGAAGTTTGATAAAGCCCACTGCGTAAGTACTTTTCCTCGCTTAGTATTGTGCCTTCACCCCCGTGTAGAGGCTGTTATTATTTGATATACGCATATGGCTATGCTCCCGGGCGCCCTCATCACTAAGCGAGTCACTGACGCGTGACTCTAGCAACACACTTTTCAAAGATTTTTACGATAAGAATGACCATCAAAGTTAGAGACAAGTTGAAAAAAACATTAAAGTTGAAGGCAATAACGTTTTTTCACTTCAAACACGACTGATTCTGCTTGAAATACATTTCCCTTGATCCTGTCACTAATCCGCCCCCTTACGTATTCTCGGACCGATTAATATTATTGCTCATAATGAAACCTAATACAAACCTTTGCCCTTCAGACACCTTCTCACCGACACACAAATTCGCTGCCTGAAATTTTACACCTTATTTTGTACGATATTTGTTTATAAAAAAACGAAAATTTATTGACTCGCTTGTGCTTGCCAAACGCTCTCCCTACTTATAAAAGTGTAACAGCGAGAGGCGCGCGTCTTGTTGACAGCATCGGGTTTTGAATATTTTTTATACACTGCTTTGAAAATTATTCTCCGGACATATTTATA
>JAWWEA010000062.1:34304002-34315734 GCA_035222095.1 Andricus quercuspetiolicola | reverse complement strand
CCGAAACGTTGGTATTTTTACAATTTGACAAATAAAGTATGATTCGTTGACAACTGAATCCATAATTATTTTTATTGGTCCGTATGACCAAAATAACATATTCTGTAATGAATTGACATCATTAAAGTCTTTGATGTTCGAGGCTGGTTTGCTTGACGTAATTATCCCACTCTAAAGTTATTAAAGTCAAGAATTCTTTGCACACACATCCACTTCCACCTTGTACTAAAACCTCGTTTGCTGGTACTATAAGACACCATAGAATGGTCACCGTTAGATAAAAAGTTTTACCAGGATTTTCCCAAAGAGTCAGTTGAACGTGATCGGTCCCTCAGGACGTCTGATCACCCCATCGTAAGGAGTGGCCTGTGCTTGCAGGAAAGAACCTGATCTCGAATTGGAGGGTCTTCTCAAGAGGCATTACACGACCGTGGAGTTTTTTCAGGGAACCATGATGAATGCAGTGGATCTGGAGCGCGTCAAGGTACCCTCAACCCTAGAACCACAAAATCCCACCAAATCACATGACTCCTTTTTCTCCAATCCCGAATCCTCTTCTTCCTCACGTGCGCGGATCTCAACATTTCTACTACAGATTTTGTAGGTTCTTACCGATTATCGTCTGGATTTACGCCGCCAGGTTGACCAATTGATCTCTGCTCATAAATCACTACTTTCAATTATCATAATCGCTCTCGTCTTTATTATTACAGTTTTACTGATCTGTGTACATTCATTGCATTTATTAAAATTAGGTTGTGTAAGTAGAGATACATATACTGATCATAGGTAGCACACGAAAAATAATATATAAAGGGTGGTTAAAATAATCGATTTTCGAATATTTTTTATATCGCCTTCTAAATTTGTTAATCGACCCAAAAATAATTATCCTTTGCACTCTTTGAAATTTGTCATCTAATTTAGATTGGGAAAAGTATCACTTTGAAGAATGTGCAAATAAAATGTGAAAATGTATGATTAAGGTCAAAAAGAATGTTTAGGCCTTTGTTGAACACCCTTCACTAAATGTGAATCGACAGTAACTTTATTATTTTTTTATTTTATAAGACCCTTTCATTCAACCTCAAAAACCACCACATGCTAAGTTAGATGAGAGCTTATATTGAAGTTTATTACCATTTTTTGATAAATTTTTTCCCTTAATCATCACTAATAAATTTTTGGTGCATCTTTATTAATCTTTTAAATCATTTAATAGCGTTTAAAGAATTTTTTAAATTTAAATAATCAATTTTTAGTAAGGACTTGAAGAATGATGTGATCGAATTCATTCCAAATCCCTTGTCGACAAAATATGTTGTTCTTTTTTTAGGAAAATAGGCACAAAGTATCTTTCGAATCAAGAAAAAAAATATTCTGGGAAGTTATAAGTATTTGAAATTTCAGGTTTGTTTTCCAAAAAATACAAATTTTTTCTTTAAACTTTTATGGCTTTTGACCTAATCGAGATATTTAAATTTTCTTTTCTGACTTTGGTGACGTTAATTATCCTCTTTCGATGTTCGCGTGAAAGTTAGACAAATATTGAAATTTAAAAAAGTTTTTCTTAAATTATTTAAAGTCAATTTTCTCAACAAGCACACCTTTCTATTTTTTTAAATTTTTACTTGCGTAAGGAAATTATTCTGTGAGTTTCATGCGGGCTAAATAATTTTTGTGGCAACGAGATTTTGGTTCTCGAGAAACTTAATTTCCGCATTTTTTTACAAACGACAGATTCGACCTAATACTAACAAAAACTTGGCTAATTTGTAAATTTTTTTTACAATAAATACCTTTCAATCTTTTATGACATCTTTTATGGTTTGCGGGGGAAAAATGCAATTTTTCGAGAAAAAAAATTCTTCTGGTAACAGAAATGATTTTGACTGAATAAAATTTAGAGAATATTTCATCATTACTAGCGCGATTTTTGTTGAAATTTAATAAAATAGCGAAAGTAAGGTTTTCTATTAAATTCTACTTTATCTTTCGGGCTTATTTTTAAAAACATGGAAAGCGATTTTTATGGAAAACCATTTTTTTTAAATTTTATTCAATATATTTTTCTAATTCATGCTTATGTAAGAAAAAGATTCTGTAAGTTTTATACAGGTCAACTTATTTTTGTAGCCACGGGAATTCTTTTTTCGAAAACATGAATTTTTATTTTTGTTTGCGAATGCTTAAAGATATTATAAAAGTGTGAGGGCGTAGTTAATGTAAATTAAATTTTGTGAAAAAATTCTCTTGACGCAAAAGTACTTTGGCCCGCATGAAACTCACAAGATTTTTTCGCTATTCACATACTTATTCAACAAAAAAATGTAGTCAACAAAAATGTGTGGGTTTTAAAAAAATCTTCTTTCAATATTTTTAGAAAAACCGGCGTTCTTTTGTTAATTCCCAACCTTTTTTCGTAATTTTCCATTGTATTTCGAAAGAAGACCATCAGCTTTATTAGTGGTAGAAAAGAAAACTTAAATATCTCAATTAGGTCAAAAGTTACATAGGAGAATAGAAAAAAATTTTATTTTTCGGAAGAGAACCCTAAAATGTTGAATACTCATAATTTCGGGAAAATTATTTTTTCCAAAACGGTGAAATACGTCTTCTCTTATCACCTTCAAAAAACAACATATTTTAGAGGCAAATTATTCTGTGATTTGTAGGTGCACTGTCTGTCTGTCACCTTACAAGATACATCTAGATATTTAATTATTTATAGATGGTTTAAAAAATTAGAAAGTTGTTATAGTGAATTCAATGGCTCTTTAAATTACCCAAAACACTCTTTCGATTAAGAATATACCAGGATTTGTTATAGAAAAATGTTTAAACGATTAAGAATTCTTTAAAAAGTTATAAAAAATATATCACATGTCAATTAGTGATGATTAAGGCCTATGATAGTGCTGAAGTGAGAATCGTTTGCTCCGAGTAAAAATAATTTGTGGTTAAGAATTCGAAAGAATTACAAAAAAAAATTAACGGATAGTGTGTTCTGTTCGCTTTTTGAATTTAAAAATTCAACAAAAATTTATGATTGCCAAATAATTTTGATGAATTTTTTGTAAGTGCAGTTCCTTGTAGTGAACAGTTATATCAAAAATTGAAACAGAAAACAATTGTGCAAGTTACTTTTTTTTGAAACGTTAAAAAAAAAAATTATTTCTTTATTTATTTATTTAAGACGAATTCCTAACAAAAAATATAATGATTGATGTTTTAGCAAAATAGAATGGTAATTTCGAATTAAAAATAGTTGAATTCATGAAAAGAGAGATAAAATTCGAAAAGTAAACACCTAACATTAACCAATTTCAAAAATTTTTGGTGACTACTTTTGTATGCCAAACCACAATATTTTTTTGCCTCACTTGTCTCAATTTAGGGATTGTTACTTTTTCGGGTACATTACAAATTTTGGGAGACGACATGACAAAAATTCGAAAACGGATTTTTTACTGCTATAAATCGCAACCACCCTGATACAAATACTATGGTTATTCCAAAAATATTTTTTAAATCCTGATATAAAAATTCTGCTACATTCTTGAAATAGTCGTGCAGTCAAATTTCAAAAATTCTTTGGAACGACCCTCTGTACATACACTACCGCCGGATAGTATCGGACCACTAACTGGGTGACCTATTGAAAATTAGTCTTAACTTTGTAAAATGATAGCACAATCCAGAATGTAGATAAAAATATTGAAAAAAAAACGGTTTGAAAGACCATTAAATTTTGCGTTAAGTGATCCCTATATAAAATAATTTAACTGTGTGGATATTGAATTAGCTTCTGACAATTGTTGAAGTTAAAGTACCATATTCCTTAAAAATCGGAATTTCACTTTTGTTTTTCTCACTTGATTATTCAATACCCACATGGTTAGATTACTTCAACTAGGGTTCATTTGACGCAGAATTTAATAAGCTGTAAAAAAGTTTTTAAAAAATATTTTTATCTGTAGTCTGGATGGCGCTATCACTTTTCAAAGTCAAGGCTAATCTTTAAAAGATCACACAGTTAGTGGTCAGATACCATCCACCGGTAGTGTGTATCACATTTATATAATAACCATACAATATTTATGAATTCTATACATTTATATAAACTGACTAAACATTTACACAAAAGCATACTCGATCAGTCAAGGTTTTTTTCTGGGATTGTTTATACTCATTGAATTCTCTAGATTTACTACTTCACGCGAGGTGAGGCTGTCTCTCTTCGCCGAGTCCTTGACAAGTCTCGACACTTTTCATTGTAGTCAGTCTTTCAGTCATTCACTGAGCTTTTACAATCCACTAAGGCAAGTAGTTTTCTCAGAATTTACTTCTTCAAGTAAAACGGTTCCGGGAGTTTATTCTCAAACTGACATCAAGTACCACTTTTTCCTTACCCCATGAATATAAAGCGAAGCGACGAGAGGCAGCTACACGTAGAAGCAAACGCCTGCGACTGCATGGTATGCTGTATTGAGCTATGGAGCCGGATCACCGTGCAGTAGATTTATTTAGAATTATTATTATCAATATATCGATCATTCTCTGCGGTTTCCAATTTACAGAAATAGTAGATTGATGAAGGAAGAAAGTGATATTCGACGTGTCCAAATGAGAAGGTTCTATCTCGAAGTGTGCAAATTGAAAGGTTCTATCTCGAAGAGTGCAAATTGAAAGGTTACATTTTGGAGAGTGCAGATAGAAAGATTCTATCTTGGAGAGATGTACAATTGAGATTTCAGAAAGCTTCCAGATTTTGGAAAGAGAAAGATTGTCATTTGCCCTTCCGAGATAGAAGCTTTCAGTGTGAATATACCGAGATAGAACCTTGTCATTTGGGCACGTCGCACAGTGGGCTAAAAAAAGTTTCTGTGGACAATTAATTTTTAATCTACATTATTCATTCAATTTGGACGCCTTTTTCAATAAAAGCTTCTTATATTTTGAAAAGATTATTGCACTTGCATTTTTGATATAAAATTTGTTTAATTTTTATTCAACAACGAAATTGACATTTTTTCGTTATTAAATTTTTAAAAGTAAGATTTTTTGAGATATATATATTCATCAAAAAATATCTTATATCTGTGCTAAGAGTATTTAGAAATAATTTCTAGTAGGTGAAAAGGATTTTTAAAAAATTGTTTAGTACGTTATAAACAAATTACTGAAAAAACTTGTTTTCGGGATTGGCACTGTTTCGCTAATTGAAATTCATAGTTTTGGAATAAAATTATGGCGAAATTAATATTTCCTTACAATTAATAGAAAATAGATGCTATATTGCAATTATTTAAACAATTTAGATAAACAAATCCACAGCTTGGATATTTTTCAAGCAATAGGCTCAATTTTTTTACAATATCAACTCGGAATATCTTTTCGATGACTGCTTGTTATGATACTTTTCAAATTTACAAGAATTATTAATTATTCAAACGATATTCATAAAGAAATTTAGAGCTAGACTATTTTTCAATAAATAAGCTTAATTTTTCACGGAAACGACTAAGAATGTCTTTTAGCTAAATCCTTTGTTATAATTTTTTTATTTATAAAAATTGTTCAAATAATTAATAATTTTTTTCACTTTGGAAAGTTTTATAAAAAAAAGCCAAACTCTGAATTTGTTTATAAAAATTCTTAAAATAATTATTAATTCTTTTAAATTTGCAAAGTAGCATAGCAAAGTGTTATCTAAAATACATTCTTACTTCATTCCATGGAAAAATCGAGCCTAGTTATTGAAAAAAATAGCCAAACTCTGAATTTGCTGTAAACATTGTTTAAATAATGATGAGTTCTTATTTTGCCGAGTGTCATAGTGAAGAGTAATTGGAAAGATATTCTTAGTTAATTCCGTAAATAAATTAAGCCTTTTTTTAAATATTCAAACTCTGAATGTGTTTATAAAAATTGTTGAAACAAGTGCCAAGTAGCATCTACTTCCAATCAATCATAACGAAACCATAATTTGTCGGAAATTTTGCACCGAAACTCTGAATTTAATGAGCTGAAAAGTTTTTAATCATGAACAAATAACTTTTCTTCAATTCGTTAACAACCTAATAAACTTTTTTGAAATTATTATTACCACTGGAAATTATTTATAGAAAAAAAGTTAAAAGAGAGAATGTCAACTTTGTTAATAAAGAAAAAATTAGCACAAATTTTTATCAGAAATCTGAACATGCGATTTTTTTGAAATTTAAAGAAGTTTCATTTACCAAAATGTCTAAATCCAATGAGTGGAAACAACTCAAAATTGATTCGTCCGTAGAAACTTTTTTTGTCCCACTGTGCGGCACATAGTGTGACAAAAAGGACTTTCATGGGACAAACATTGCTTTACAGTTCAATTTTCAATAGATTTTGATGTATTTTTCTAAGTTACCATAAGGCTTTTAGGTTGGGGTGAGAAATTTGTTTATATAATGTTATAAACAAATTAATGAACAAAAGTCATTTCTCCGTGATTTGCAATGTAAAGAAATACACAGTTTGACAATTCCTGCATGAATAGGCTTAATTTTTTTCGCAAAATAAATTGAAAATGTCTTTTATGGAAATTGTTTAAATAAATCACAGTTATTGTTCATTCGAAAAAATACCAGCTTGTAGTCACTGACAATACATTTTTAGCCGATTCCGTGAAAATGATTGAGTATTTTCATGAAAGAGGGGTAAACAGGGGCATTTGCTTAGAAGGATTGTTTACATAAATCAAACATTATGTCAAATTACAAAATTTAAGTACAATGAGTCTTTAAAAAGAAATTTTGAGTTTATGTTGCGCAAAAATTAAGACAATTTATTCAGACATTGCCAAGTTGTCCATTCGGTTTAAAAAACTGTTTAAATGATTGTAAGAGAGCAGATAATATTAACTAATTCTTAATCGTACATTACCTTCTCTCATAATTTCTGCAACAACTATGAATATCAACAACTAGTAATTAAAAATAACGAAAAAAATACTGTTGAATTCATTTGTTTATAACATTATAGCAAACATTTTCTTATTATAGGACATTATAAATTATTTCTGCACAGTTATTATACAGGTTTCAGACCTGTTTTATTAAATTAGAAAACCTTCAAAACAGTGACACACTTAAAAAATAAAGGAAAATAAAATAATTTTATTTAGTATTAAATAAAAAAAATGTTGTTCCGCCTGAAATAATTTATTAGCAGTTTCTTGTTATACCTGGAAGTCGTATGGTCATTTTTAAAAAAATACGCTGCCGACGGATAGTATCGGACCGCTAACTGGGTCACCTATTAAAAATTATCGTTGACCTTCAAAGATGATAGCGTGGTACAGAATATAGATTAAGCTATTTTTAAAAAACCGTTAAAATGATTGTGAAATTCTGCATTAAATGAGCCTCGGTCGAAGTAATTTGGACTTGTGGGTATTGTATTATCACGTAAGAAAGTCAAAAATAAAATTCCGGATTTTAAGGTATTTATCAATATGAAACATTGAAAAATCTTCACGGGTTCATAAAATAATAATTTTTGTACTTCTGCCAAAGGTTAAAGTACAATATTCCTAAAAAATCTGAATTTCATCTTTGTTCTTCTCATGCGATAATTCAATACCCAAAAGGCCAAATTATTTCATCAAAGGATCATTTCACGTAGAATTAAATAAGCTTTCTCATGGCAAAAAAAAAAATTCTTATCTATATTATGGACAGCGCTATTAAATTTCATAGTTGAGGATAATTTTTATCAGATTACTTGGTTAGTGGTCCGATACTATCCTTTGGTAATATCGTACAGTATTGAATTGTCAAGTGATATCTTTTAAAAAAAATTGCTTCTTGGTACACTGTGCGTCGATCTACATTTAAAAAAGTTAGAGAAAGGTCCTTATACATATATTTGAACATGTAATTTTTATGCATTCGGTTAGAAGGATTTGAATTTGTCTTTATTTCAAGCTTATGTTATGAAGTGTAATCAAAGAAAGACACTCATTTGAATGATGAATTCGTTAATTGGAATCTATGGTCGAGTGCATAAAGCTCAAGCATCGTTTACTTAAGCTGTATTTAAATTTGTCATTTCGACAGCTATTTGCTTTATGATTTAAACTCGCAAAGGCGATTGAGCTGAACCTAGAGGTGAATGTTGTTATTTTAAAGCAAAATTTATATCGTTTTGTCGGATTGGATGAAATAGGAAGCCACCAGACCTCGAACTGGAGGGACTATTCAAACGGCACTTCACCACCGTCGAGTTCTTTCAGGGGACCATCATGAACCCCATTGATCTGCAGCGGGTCAAGGTGAGTTTATGATCAGTCAGCAACACGATCGCAAGAAACTTGCACCTACCATTGTCGGACTTGACGATATTTCTCTTTGTGTTGACGACCTCTTATCTGAGCCATTGAGATGTTGTGACTGACTCGTTATCCTCTTTAGCGGAAGTAGCAGCAGTTTCCATTAAATTTTTTTTTATTCAAGTATTCCTCTTTAATTTTTGTTATTTACTGATGCTTGACTCTTTAAGAGAAATAGCCATCAAAATAATGAATAGAAATTTAAGCTAGGATTAGGTCCGCTGTTGGACCAAATTTACTCAATTGGTTATAAAATATTCATCTCGAAAGTTTTTTTGCTTCTTCTGTGAAATCTGGTTGATTGGACGCAGCAGTTATTATCATTAAACTTTACTTTTGAAAATGAATTTATAGTTATTATTTAATTAAGAAACAAAATCCTGAAACTTACAATGAGAAACGTTAAGCAACGTGTGCAGTAGATAATAATTATTTTTAATTTTCATTATTTGTAAAAATATTGTCATTCTTATTATAAATTTCTTAACACAAAACTTTTTTTTAGAATAAGACACAAGAGTCGTGATAAAATAACTGATTTTTTTTGTTTTTATTCTGATCGTATGTTTATTTTTATAATAACCCTTCACGGGTAATTAACTTCACGAAAATTAACGTTGATTAATTGTTATAATCATTTTGAGTTCTGTTTAAGATCCCAGGACAGCGGTTTAAACTTTTTTTCTAAATAAAACAAAAATATCAACAATAAATTACAATGGGTTTTTGAAACATCCTGATGTACACTTCTTTTTAAAACATGAACACCCTCAATGAAATAACGTAATACTATGAACATTTATTTTTAAAATGATCTACTATAACAATTAGGAGGAATAAAGTAAGTCCTGAATTCCTTATAAATATTTTCAAACAATTTCCACAAAATTATACATATAATAAAAATAGTTTTTACTCGTGTATACATTTTCAGTCTACAAGAAGTTATGCATCAGTAAATTAACTACTTAATAAAGTACATAAATAAAAAAAATCATTCGAAACTGCTGCTCACGAGGCATTAATATTCGAGCGTTAATACAAGCCAATGACAAGTGCTGTTGTTTCCAGGACATGATTGTTGCCTGTATGTTAACCCTTTATTCCTAAAATAATATTTGCCATCGTTAATCACCGTTAACCCTCTAACGCGAAAACGAGCATTCCAGGCTCTTTACGAGTTTCACGCCCTCCTAACCAATTTTATTCTCATATTATCCAGCCAAAATTGCCGAATTTGCGATTATGGTCCAAGTTGGCCAATAAATTTGACAATGAATGTTTGGCATCGATCCACTTGACCCATCTCAACCCGCTTTAGAACCATTCAGTTTCATACTTTGACCGCCTTAAGAGCCCCTTTTAAGACACTATATATATAACACATATTTAGTTCTTCTCGATAAAATGATCATGTACGCGAATTATCCATATACATTAGGGTGGCGTTTATTTATATTGTGAAAAAATATATTTTTGAATCTTTTTGTTCACATCCCCTGGTTTTATCTGAATGCCCCAAAAAATTATCTCTAAATCTGAAAGAAATCAATTAGTATTAACCCGAACCCCAAAGACCATAAAGTTTCCCATTGATTGACATGAAAAAATGACATGAGAAACATGACATGAGAAAATGCTGTGAGAAAATGACATGAGAAACATGACATGAGAAACATGACATGAGTAACATGACATGAGAAAATGAAACGAGAAACATGACATGAGAAACATGACGTGAGAAAAAGATAACTTGTTTCTAATTTTTTATGGTTACAAGAAAATATAGTACCAAAAAGACATAAATTGATATGTTTTCGATTTCCGCTAATTTTTTACTACTTTTTGCTTTTTAATTAATTATAATTGCTTTTAACAATTGATATTTTGCTTCTTGAATACTGGTGTTCTTCTTAGTTTCAGAATAATTTTTCATCAATTAAAAAATAAAAGATTGTTTGAATAAACTTTTTTCGTTAGAAATGTGAAAATCGTAGCAGAACGTCGTCGTCGATTTCCCAACGCCAGGAAAAACGCAAAAAAAGACAAATTTTCAACAAAAAAGGGAATTTTTTTAACAAATATTCCAACTTTCAACCAAAAAGATGAATTTTCAACCCCGAATATTAATTTATAAAAAAAGATAAAAAAATTAATTTTCACAAAAAAAATCTATTTTTCACCAACGTAGTTAAATTTTCAACCAAAAAGATTGATCTCCAAGGGAAATAAAATTTAAAACGGTATTTCAACTTCTGAACGAGTAGTCAAATTTTAACTGAAAAAGATGTTATCTTTAAATAAAAAACAGTTGAATTCATAAAAAAGATGAAATTTCATTATAGTTGATACATTTTCAAGCAAATAGTTGAATTTCAAACCAAAAAGATGAATTTCAAGCCAAGAAGAATAATTTGTTAGTAAAAAAGAAATTTCCAACGAAATAGATTCAACCAGAAAGATTATATTTGGAACAAAAAAGTTCAATTTGCAACCAAAAAGATTCATTTTATACCAAAAAAGACGAATTTTGAACTAAATACACGAATTTTCAATCAGAAAGTTCAACTTTGATCTAAAAAATATCCACTTTCAACCAAAAATTTAATAGCTACATTTTCCATTTAAAAAATCATTCTTCACAAGGATGTTCGATTTACAATCATACGGAAAATCTTTGATCAAAAAAATAAATTTTTATCAAAAAAGTTCGAATTTGAACCAAAAAGACAAATTTTGAACTAAATACATGAATTCTCAACCTTAAAGACGAATTTTCAACAAAAAGAAGTTATTTGAAGTGAAAGAGAAAAATTTCAAACAAAATAGTTGAATCCTCAACCAAAACAGATAATTTTTCAACCAAACAGTTGCATTTTTATTCAAAAAAGATTAAATTTCGACCGCAAGAGTTGAATTTTCAAAAAAAAAAGAAAGAATTTCCGCATTCTAACAAACGTTTACAATCCCATCATTTTAAAGTGTAAACCTTCGAAATGAATGAAGCTTCAATTTTAAATCTTAAAAATTGAAGGATTTAAAATTGCAAATTTAGATAGAATTTCAGAAATAGTTTGAAATTAAAAAAGATTTTGAAAAAATTTAAACAAAATGTAGATTTTTGAAGATTTCAAAATCAAATTTTGAATCTTTTCAAGGATTTCCAAAGGTTTTAAGATAATGAACTTTTTCTTAAGATTACTGGGAAAATTGTAGATGATTTTTTATTTTGAAAAATTAATTTTTAAAGAAAAGTTCAAAAAGAATTTCAAAACATTTTGAAAGTTCAAAGTTCAAAATATTTCTAACAATGGGACAACTGAAAAATCCCGAAAAATGAAATTCTTGACACTATAAAATC
>JAWWEA010000062.1:34223302-34234307 GCA_035222095.1 Andricus quercuspetiolicola | reverse complement strand
TTATTAGAGAGGTGCAGAAATATACGCTGAAGTAGAGGAATTTCCTTCTTCATTTGAAATCAAATACAAATTTAGTCTTTCGGATATGAAGAACATATAACACGGAACGCAAAGCGCTCTCAAACCTTTGGGTTTCTATTGTACGATGAACGGAAACGAGGGTAGAGCGCGAGGTTTACATGATTTTTAAACCAAATATCGAGCGCGAAGCGCGAGTGTCTTGATGAGAATGTGTCCTTAAGGTCGATAGAACCTTAAGTAAATTAGTTCTCCTCGTCATGTAGAACTGACGTAATTAAACCAAAGGCATATCATAACGTTGAAGCTTACTAAGAGAGAATTAGCACAACAGGTGCGCGCCCTAGGCGCGCTCAAACTTGCGAGTCAAGTGAGCCGTGCGCGAAGCACGCGATGAGAAGGCGCCCGCAATGCTAGCAGATTTTTCTAAGTAATTTTCGATGCGTTTTCAAACTCTAAATCAATTTTTTAGAAGAGGTACAAACTAGCTTTTTAACTAGAAAAGACATTTTTGAGAACGTAAATAAAAACCAAAAGGAACAAATGCAATTGAAAAAATACAAAGTTTATTTAGATGCTTCGTATTAAAACAAAAGTTTATTACAAACAGGCAGCTAAATAAATATTATGTTTTGCGTGTTATTAAAATGCGTCTGAGAAAATAATTACTTTTCTGATTTTTATTGTTACTGATTTTTGTTTATTGTTTCGGGAGTCCAGAACAAGCTTCTCAAAGATTCATTTTTATGCACTGCACCATGGAGGAAGTTTCATTTCACTTTAAAAATGAAAAGAAGGTTTTCTGATACAATTTGAGAATTTTTTGCTGATAAAAATTCACTACAAAAAGATTTGATATGCCTGAAGAATAAAAAATGTAAATACAGCAAATTTTTTAAATACCTCAGAGATGGGTGTGTTTAAAGAAAGTTATATTTCTGTATATAAGCTAAGAAGTCCAATAAATCAAAAACTGGAAGGACACATGTTTTACGCACAGTAATTTTTATGGATTTTCATATATTTTCTTTTGTAGCTATAGCGCTAAAAATCATTATTTTTAATACATCGAAACTTCTTACTGATAGAGACATAATAGAAGAGAAGTAAAACGTGGAAAAATGATAATAAAATACTAAGTTTTTTGTTATTGGCTTAAATTGTATTCTTTCAGATAAATTTGAACAATGTTTCGAACATCTATGTTGTGCATTTATTATTTTCTTCTAGATCGAATGGAAAAATATTTTTAACAACTCAGGCCTTTTGACTGAAAAGATGTGTGAAAGGAATTGAGAAGCACAAGGCATGAAAAGAAAGAAAAGAAAAGAAAGAAATAGTTTATCTATTTTTTATTTTTTCAACTCCTCTAGCTTTTTCTCTCATAACGGAGTTTCAAAATGTTTGAAATAATTCCTGAAGCCAACATGACTTGAAAGATTTGCTGAATTTAGATTTTATATTTTCTAGAGATATAAAACTTTTTTTGTAGCGGATTTTTATAGCGAAGTCCTCAAGAGTATCAAGAAAAAATCTCTTATCATTTCTCAGGCATTATTTTAAAAAATTCTTGTTGAAAACGTGGTTCTTTTAAACGGGAATTATCTTTTGTGGAGCAGTATCAAATCTAAAAATCTTGTAAGATTTGAGGAGTTCATTTAGTTTGCCAATAAATGACAGAGAATCAGAGTTGAACTATTGAGTCTGAATTTCTAAAATTTTCAAGAAGCCTGCGGAAATATCACGGTAAATGTACGGAAATGTTATTGTAGACCTTTACTGGACATCCTGCATACATTAATTTATAAAAAATGTAATATATTTTGATTTGAATTTATTTTTTAATTACGTGGTAAGTTTTGATTTTATAAATTCATGTATTGCATTAAATAAATTTTCTCGCATCACAGCTGTTTTTGGTAGGATTTCATTGTTTTGTATTTCTTTTTCGTTAAATGGAATACGTTCAACTAATTCAATTTTGAATTAAATTTTTCTGTCTGTTTAACCAGTTTACTAAAATATAAGAACAATTATTCAGACGCTAAAACAAATTGAAGCCTTGTATGAAATAATATTATACTTTGTTATTTGACATAGTTTGTTTAATGTCATACGTCATGGCACAGAATCTCCCTGGAAGGAGTTTTATTTCTGTTGATTCAACGTTATCTCTACCAAGGCTTCAATGCTAAGAACATGAAATTACACCTATTTAATTCTTAGACGTTGCAATATTTTGATTCCTCCATACAATATGGAATCAAATATAAATTAATTTTTTCATCTTGAGTTTTGGGGATAAAATATATAAAAGCAGGCCATTCTGCAGCATGTAATAAAATGAAATAAAATTCTCTACAATATCTGCTATTGTGCAGAATTTATTAATATTTCATTACGTACTGCGGAGCGGTATGATTGTTTATTAAATTGATAAAATAAGGTTAAAGAATGGAGTTAATTCCACATACAAAATATCTGAAACCTGATTCTTCATACAGACTCACCTGACTTGAATCCATATTGTATGGAGAAAGTAAACAAGTTTGAGAACGTATGTCGTATTTTGTACAAGCAATAATTATAATATGATATTATACATACGTTGTAAATGCATAAAACATACGAATATAGAAAGAAAAATTCTAGTAAAATGTTTCATTTTTACTGAATAGATCAAATGATCGACAACTGGAAACTGATTTTTTTTTAAATTTTCGTGTGAGAATTGACCCGAGAAATGGGTGCTATATATACTGGCTTTTATTACCTCAATCTAATTTTTTGACGAGCAAACAGACAAGTCAAATTAAAAAATTATATTTTTATGTCAAGATCGCTTTGTCCTTTCTAGTCTTTCATTAGAAGCTTTATCCAATCCAAATACATTTTATTCTACAGGCTTTAAAATTAGACACTGTTACAAAATAAACTATTCAAAATTCCAATAATTTAAAATGAGAAACGTCTAAAACTGAACAAGTTCAGAATGAATGCCTGTAAAAATGAAATAATTCTAAAAAAATTATTAAAAAATGTACCTTTGCTTTTAATGTTTTGAATTAACCGATTTTATATTAGGAAACTTTCAAATAAATTTTTACAAATTTAAATTTCTGGAACTGAACAATTTTTATTTTCAGGCGTGGAATAGTAGATAATTTTACAATTACGTATTCCAAAGGTTTTAACTGGAATCGTAGAAAGAATATAAAAATTGATAATAGGTATATTACGGTAAGTCGGGGAAAATATTTGATAATCGTCTCAAATTTGAGGTTAGACTGTCGCAGCCATAATCGTACACGGTCAACTGCAAACGCGCATGTGCGGAGTACAATTATCCATAATGCTCTTTGGAGTATTATGGACGCATTATTGTACTGCGCGCATGTGCATTCACTCCTTCTGTGTATACGGCTACTTTTAGAACTAAAAAGACGCTGATAAATCGCGTAAAGCGTAATTTGACAAAAAAATGATATAAACAAATGCCAGTTGTGGACATTTAAAGGCAGGGAGAAATAGTCTTTCCTTTTAATTTTATTAAAATTATGTTATTACTGATGTTTCATGAAGACAATTTGTAATTTAATATTTTTTATTAATTTTATAAACAAACTATATAAATAAATGCTCAGTGTGGACATGTAAAGGCAAAAATTATAATATAGTTTAGTGATGAAAATTTGGCATCTCATATTTTTAAATAATTTTTTTATAAATTCTACATACAAATTCCAAGTTCAGACATTTAAAGGCAGGAAAAATGAAATTTCCTCTTAATTCTTCTTAATTTCTGTCACCACTGATGCTTCTTCAAGAAATTTTCTTATCCAATATTTCTTTTCAATTTCGTAATCTAGTTCTATAAACAAACTCCCAGTTCGCATGTGTAAAGTCTCTATATTCGGCATTTGTTTATAGAATTAGTTCAAAAAATCAACGAGAAACTGTCGGCTAACAAAATTTCATTAATAAACATCATTGGCGGCACAATTAAAAAAAATTTGGAGAAAAAGCAAATTTGTTCTGCCTTTAAACGTCAACATTGTGCATTTGTTCACATTATTTGTTTATAAAATTATTTAAAAATATCTGAGGACAAAGTTTCATTACTAAACATCATTGACAACATAATTTGAACAAAATTAAGAAAAAATACTATTTTTCTCTGCCTTTAAGTGTCCACACTAACCATTTGATTATGTAATTTGTTCATAAAATTCATTAAAATATCGAATGACAAATTTTTATGATCGAGTATCATTTTGTCAATTAAAGCAAGTAATTCAAATGCAAAAGTGTACTTTGAAAACGAAAAATAAATCATGTTGACATGTTGACATGTAGGAAATATTTTTCCACGAAAATAAAAATAAAAAAAATGAAAAAATCGACTATTTTTTCGCTATTTGCATTGACATAAATGTTCAAATCTTAAATTAAAATGTTTTATTTCATCCCACTGTATGCACCTACGAAAGAAACTTTTTTTCAAGATGAAAAATTGAAAATAGATAAAAAACATAGAGAATAGTGCGGATTAAAATAATCTTCTTTACGATTTGAGATTAACCATTTTTTTCTTCTACTGTATTCATTTTGAAGAATAAATGAAGAGGTGTTATTAGATAGAAGCCATAAAAGTTGGTATATGTAGCAGCTATTTATTGAGTCACATCTCACACAAGACTTACAAAAAAAATCAGTTTTCAGTTGTCAATCATTGTGCCTCTTTATTAAAAATGAGGCTTTTCACTGAAATTTTTCTTCTTACATTCATAGGTTTCCTACATTTCCAACGTATATGTGACATCATATTATAATATAGTTTAGAATAAACTGCTCTATACTTTGGAAAATAAAGAATGTAAATACACTAGCTTTAATAATAATCTGTCAAACTCAGAATTGAACACACACTTTAAATTCTGCTGTTTATCTATTTTTCTATCCAAGTATTTTATTAGTTAAAGTTCTGAGGTATTCAAAAGGCTAGAAAAAAATAATTCACAGAAACTAAAAATGACTTTAATATGGAAAATTGATTTACTTTGCGCTTTTCATCCCTTGTGCTTGCTAATTTCTTTTATTGCGATTTCTTGTCCCTAAAAAGACTTGAGTTGTTAAAAAGGTATTTTCATCAGATCTACAAGAAAATCATAAACCCTCCATATGGATGATTAAAATATTGTTTAAAGTTAGCTGAAAGAATATTATTTAAATAAGAGGTAAACTCAGTGTTTTATTTTTATTTTTACCACTTCTCATTTCTTTGATAGTATTTCTTTATAAGTAACAAGTTCTGAGGTATTAAAAATAATAATTTTTAAAGCTACAGCTATAAAAAATTTAAAAGTTTATAAAAATGACTATGTGTAAAACATGTTTTCTTTCAGTATTTGATTCATTAAACTTGTTAGTTCAGCTACATAAATATTGTTCCTTTTTCAAACACATACATCTGCAGAGTATTTTAAAAATTTGACATATTTATATTTTTTATTCTTCAGGCATCTCAAGTTTTTTTGTGGTGAATTTTTATTAGCAAAAAGTCCACAAATGTGCCAGGGAACCTTAAACTCATTTATAAGGGGAAGAATATTTTTCAATGATGCGTTTATTCATTTACACGATTAAATATACATGATTTGTAGAATATATACATATCTAGATTTTCGCCTTGTGTTGGATATCTTTCAAGATATTTCTGGAATATTGTGTGATGTGTGTGGGATATCCCCGAAGATGTCACAGGAGTTCAATAGGATATCAGGCGGCGAAGCTTCTCTCGCGGATTAACTTTTTGTAATTGTCCACGATAGACAGGGCCTCCTGGCACTACTACATAAAAGTGGTCGTTGAGTGGAAAATTCAGTTTTAAAGAAGGTCGATATTCACGTTCGGGAAAGTACACTTCGAAATGGATAACAATATACAGTTGGTCGTATTCGAAATGTAGTAGAGCGTGCTTTGGACTATGATTGAAAATATTATGATTAGCAGGCCCAATAAGCCAGTTTGTTTCAGATTGTTGGTTCTCTTTCGTTCGTATGAAACCCGTCACTTGATGATAATTCTTGGCTTCATAAGGTTGCATCCACTCGGGTATGTCGTGTCCGGTGCAAAAACCAGTGAAAACTCCTTCGTAAATAGAATTATCGCTCATTGTTACAGCAACGAAACCTCCATATGCATTTGGATATGGCCATCCATGTGCACCTACTTCTGTAAGAAAAATAATTTACATTGAGAAATATTTCGACTGCACCAAGCAATATGGAATCAAGTATATTTTTATCAATTTTTTTTATTTTGACTTTTGGGGATTAGATAAATAAAAGCGAGCCGTTATGCAGGAAATAATAGCATGCGATAAAATTCTGTTCAATATTTACTGTTGCGTAACGGTGAGCTTCTTTGTTTTATCACAAAAAAATGTGTGAAAAATAGAGTTACTTCCATATACAAAACAACTGAAACCTGATTCTTTATGCAGACTCACCCGAACTTGATGTCCACGAGGATGTCCATGGAGTTGAATGTGATATCACGTCAGGACGCCTCTCTGGCGGATTAACTTTCTGTAGTTGTCCTCTATAGACTGGGCCGCCTGGCACTACTACATAAAAGTGGTCGTTGAGTGGAAACTTAATTTGGTTAGGAGGTCGATGCTCATATCTGGTAGAGTACTTTTCGAAACTGTTAACAAGATACAGTTGGTCATTTTCGAAATGTATCAGAGCGCGCCTTGGACCATGTTTAAAAAGATTATGATTAGCTGGCCCAATGAGCAAACATGTCTCAGATTGTTGGTCCTCTTTCGTTCGTATGAAACCGGTAACTTCGTGATAATTTTGTGCTTCGTCAGGCTGCATCCACTCGGGTATGTCGTATCCGGTGCAAGCATTAGTGAAAACTCCTTCAAAAATAGAATTATCGCTCATTGTTACAGCAACGAATCCTCCATATGCATGTGGATATGGCCATCCATGTACACCTACTTCTGCAAGAAAAATAATTTACATTGAGAAATATTTCGTCTGCTCCATGCAATATGGAATCAAGAATATTTTTATCAATTTTTTTTTGTTGACTTTTGGGGATACGATGAATAAAAGTAAGCCGTTCTGCAGGAAATAATAGCATGCGATAAAATTCTCTTCAATATTTACTGTTGCGTAGAACATGTTAATATTTCATTTCCTGTTGCATAACGGTGAGCTTCTTTGTTTTATCACAAAAAAATGTGTCAAAAATAGAGTTACTTCCATCTACAAAATAACTGAAACCTGATTCTTTATGCAGACTCACCCGAACTTGATGTCCACGAGGATGTCCCTGGAGTTGAATGTGATATCACGCCAGGAGGCCTCTCTGTCGGATCACCTTTTTTTAGTTTCCCTCTATAGACAGGGCCGCCTGGCACTACTACATAAAAGTAGCCTTTTAGTGGAAACTTAATTTCGTTAGGAGGTCGATGCTGATATCTGGTAGAGTACTTTTCGAAACTGTTAACAATATACAGTTGGTCATTTTCGAAATATAGCAGAGCGCACTTTGGACCATGATTAAAAAGATTATGATTAGCTGGCCCAATGAGCCAATTTGTCTCAGATTGTTGTTTCTCTTTCGTTCGTATGAAACCGGTAACTTGGTGATGATTTTGTGCTTCATCAGGCTGCATCCAATCGGGTATGTCGTCTCCGGTGCAAAAACCAGTGAAAACTCCTTCGTAAATAGAGTTATCCTCCATTGTTACAGAAACGTAACCTCCATGTACAGGGGGCCAGCAACGTGCACCTAATTTTGTAAAAAAAAAAATAATTTACATTAGGAACGTTTTTTTGCACATGTATAACTTAAGCTCATAACAATTTTTAAAAAACTACTTGTCAACTATTTCATTTATGTATTAATGACAAAAAAAAATTTATTTTTTGAAGCAGTTTTTCTATGCGTTTTTAAACTCTTAATCAAACAAATTCACAAATTAATGTATTGGATCAAATAGATTTTTTGCTTCAAAGTTGTTTTTGGTGGATTTCATTTGTTTTGTTTTTGTAAATAGCATACATTTAATTAATTTTATCTCAAATTTAATTTTTCTGTCTGATCTACTAATTCACTAAAATATAAGAAGAATCTCTACCAAGTCTTGAATGCTAAGAAGTTAAAATGACACGTATTCAATTCTTTGACATGGCAAAATTTCGAGTGCTCTGTACAATATGGAATCAATTATATTAGAATCAATTTGTTTATTTTGACTTTTGGGGATGAAATATATAAAAGTGGGTTGTTCTGCAGCTCATAATAAAATTAAATTAAATTCTCTGTAATATTTACTATTATATGGAACTTGTTAATATTTCATTAGGTGCTGCGTAATGGCATGCGTTTTTACATCATTGCGAAAATAATGTATAAAAAAATTGAGTTAATCCCATATACGAAACAACTGAAACCTGATTATTTATATAGGCTCACCTGAAGTTGAGTCCATATTATATGGAGAAAGTAAACATGTTTGATAAAATATGTAATATTTGTTATAAATAATAATTATAATATATCACACCTACGTTGAAAATGCAGGGAATACAGGAATATAAGAAGAAAAATTCCAGTAAAAAGTTTCATTTTACCAAAATAGACACAATAAGCAACAACTGGAAACTGATTCTTTTTAATTTCGTGTGAGAAGTGACTCGAGAAATGGTTTCTATATATACTAGCTTTTATTACTTCTAAGTGATAACAGCGTACCTTAGAATCTCCAGAATTATTGACAATTACAATGTGCGTGACGGGGGAAAAATAAGTTGTTTACCTATAGCTGTAGATTCAATACTTCATTCACTGGAAAACAGACAACCTAAAATTAAAAATTTTATTTTTATGTTAAGACAGTCTCACCCTTTCGAATCTTTCATCAGAAGCTTTGTCCAATCTAAATACATTTTATTCTACGGGCTTTAAAATTAGGCACTTCCACAAAATAAACTATTCAGAATTTCAACAATTCAAAGTTGAGCATGTCTGAAACTGAACCAGTTTTAAATGAATGCTCGTAAAAATGGAAGAATTCTGAAAAATCATTTAAAAATTTACATGTTCAGAGACAAAGTTTTCTTGAAACAAAATCATCGTCTTCTTGTCTGTTTTGTTTCGAACCACATAAAAATCTGTTTTACACCGTCGTAATAATTTTGCTGCAAGATTGCGTGAAGTTTGTCGCAAAAGGATAATGTTTGCAGCAAAGCGATTCTTTTTGAGACAAATGAAAATGCTCTTAACCTTAAGTTTAAGAAGAACTTCCACTTGTATCAAAAAAAATCCTTTTGATACAAGAGAAAATTTCTCTGGGTGCATTACAAAATTTGCATTGTTCCGGGTTGACCGATTTCAAATTTAAACCTCTAAAACTGAACAATTTTCAATTTCAGGCATGGAAAATTAGACCATTTTACAATCACGTATTCCAAACGTTTTGATTGTAATCATAGAAAAAATATAAAAATTATTAATAGGTATATTACGGTAAGTCAAAGAAAAAATTTGATAATCGTAAACACAACTACGGGGTCTGTCCGAAAAGTATCCGTCCTTGTGCGATAACTTTGGGGTCTCATTCATGCCAACCTCCGACAGGTGTATCTTCCCACACTTTTACCAATTTTTTCTGGGCTTCAAATTTTTCCGAATGAGGGATGCCATAATGTCACCTGCCGCAAATGTGACTTGCGGGGGGGGGGCTGTCATCACTCAACCCCTAATGTTGTTTCTTCTCACACTATATTTATTTTCAAGAACAGATTAAGCGTTGTTATTAGATAGTAATTATTATAAATTATAAAAGCTAATATATACATATACACACACATACATATACATAGCAGCTATTTATCGAGGAACTTCTCACATGAAATAAAAAAAATCAGTTTCCAGTTGTCAATTATTGTGTCTATTTATTAAAAATGAAGATTTTTACTGAAATTTTTCTTCTTACATTCGTGCGTTTTCTACATTTCCGACTTAAGTTTAATATAATATTACAATATATTTTTAAATAAAACTACTGCGTACAATATTGAATCAAGTTCGCGTGAGTCTATGTAAGGAACTAGGTTTCAGTTCTTTTGTATATGGGATTAACTGTATTTTTTGCGGCCTCATTTTTGCAATAAAATAAACAAGAATACCGTTTCTCAGCGCGCAATAAAATATTGTGATATAATATAAATAATATAATATAATACAATATAATATAATACAGTATAATATAATATAAAACAATATAATACATTATTAAAACCCTCTACAAAAAAGAATTATATCTCCAGAAAATAAAAAATGTAAATTCAGTAAATCTTTTAAGTTACGCTAGCTTTGATAATTTCTCAAACATCTTCGAACTTTATAATGAGAAAAAAGCACAAGAAAAAAAGTAAGGAGTTAAAAAATAAAAAATAGATAAACTCAGAAACTGATTTACTTTGCGCTTTTCATCCCTTGTGCTCGTCAATTTCTTTTATAGTGATTTCTTATCAGTAAAAAGACCTGAGTTGTTAAAATGATTTTTCCATTAGATCTGGAAGAAAATAATAAATGTTCTATACGGATGATTAACATATAGTTTAAAGTTAGCTAAAAGAATATAATTTAAATGAGAAATAACGAACTCAGTGTTTTATTTTCATTGTTATCACTTCTCATTTCTTGGTAGTATTTCTTCATAAGTAACAAGTTTTGAGGTATAAAAAAAGATTTTTTTTTGAAGCTATAGCTATAAAAAAAATGTAAAAGCTTATAAAAATGTTTATGTGCTAAACGTGTTTCCTTTCAGTTTTTAATTTATTGAACTTGTTAATTCAGCTCAAACATTTGCTGTGTTTACATTTTTTATTCTGCAGGCATGTCGAATCTTTTTTGTAGCGATTTTTCAGCGGCACAAAATCCAAAAATGTGTATATAGAAG
>JAWWEA010000062.1:34132225-34143193 GCA_035222095.1 Andricus quercuspetiolicola | reverse complement strand
GAGGAGTTAGATGAATACTATGAGAATGAGAATGTTGATTACATTACAACAGAAGCGAAGTTTTTCTTTTCATCTAAAGTTTATGAAAGCATCTCAATGGTCTAAGCGTCAGTGCCTGTATATTGAATATTGAAGAAGAAAAAAAGAAAAAGCAGTAACGGAAGTTTATTGAAGTGAAACAGTTTCAAGAAAGTCTCTTCAATATATCTTTTTATTGTGAAGGAAACAAAGGATGAATAATAACATGAGTGATAATGAAATTGCCAATGAAAATGTCATCTATCATTTTACATGAGTAAAAAACTTACCTCTTCAGAAAAAATACACTGTATTATCACTGAAACTTATGCAGACAATTTGTGAAATATACCAAAGTTCTTTCTAATATAAGGATTGGTTGCTTCGATTTTCTATGTATAAGGAAGAAATCATGGATATACGTGAAAAATGTATACATACATATATTTAGTAAATAAAAGATGGTTATTATTATTTCATTCAGCTCTTAGTACGGTGATGGTGTAATTTGTAACCCCGCACAAAACATCAAATATTCATAGTATTTAGCTGCAAGAATTCACTGGGGATACGAATTTGGAAGCAGGAATCAAATCAACGGGCTGTCTGCGAACAGTCACAATACTAGTCGGGAATATAAGAGTTCTACGTCTATTATTTGACAAAACTCTAGAAAGATTCGTAAAAAATCACTCTCTACGTTTTCATGTTAGCATCTAGAATTATAAGGGTGTGCATGCTACTCATAATGACAGAGCTGTCAGATTCTTCAAAGTGGCTGCAGTAGACAAAGGAATCCTCCATGGACCAAGAAGATGAGATTTTCCTAGCGCATGCGTAGCCGATGGGATTTCTGCACGTGCAAGAGCACTCAGAAAAACAATATCAAACCACCGCGGAAAATATGCGGGCTGACCAGCGTCAGCTCACCCCTGGAACATCTGCTAGTGGCATACGCCGAAGACTTGCGTGGCGAAACACGCGTCTCGACTGTGCACCCGTGGAGAATAGAAATAAGGAGATCAAACTTGTGGAATTGAAAATTAGCACTTTTCTGTTGACAGAAAACGCGTCGCATACCTGTCGCAATAGTGTTGATAAAATTAATTGAGTATTTTCATAAATATACTACATACCTCTTCCATTGCGAATAATTCCCTATTTCACAAATACTTTACAAACTCCTGTCTGATTATTGATGAAGAAATTCATTGAAGAGACTGGTCAAAACAAAACAATGGAGGCGACCGTATTTCTGTAAAGTGCGGTTAGCACGCCACGCTTGGGAAGTTCCTGAACTATATACGTATATGTACTTGTCCGTTTTTGGTGAAGTCGATGCATAACAGATTGGTCTCCTTATGTCTATTGTCCATATGTGCGCCGATCCGCTACTAATAACCGAACTAGCAGTTGTCCCTTTCCCTCGGTCGCTCTTCTCACTCGGCAGTTCTACTCTCCTTACGCGAGTGACTTTCCGACTCTCTTGTAAGACCAAAGGTGAAAACGCTAAATGGTGGTTTGTCTTGTTTAATGTCACCCAACTGATGCCTTACTACTTATCCCGCCATTGTGCCATGGCTGTCAGGCACAAGCCAAACATGATGATTTTCAACTCATATGAAAATGACAGTAAAGCAAGAAGCATGCATATGGGCGCAAGAGAGGCAGGCATAAGGATAGAGCGAAAGGGCTATGTATTGAAAGAATTTGTGAATCCTGAAAAACAATTTTGTAACGGAATAGCACTGAAAATGAATTAAAGCATATAAAACTTTGGAATGCATCTTGAAAAATTTCAGCAGATTCTTAACCATTACACAATTTCTGATGTAATCTTTTGCAAACCCGTGTTTATACTTATGATTTTCTGGTTCCTCATAATTAAGCTTTATTTTAATTTTATTGCTATAGGCGACAAAATCCTCTCATCTATTTGAGCAGTAATTTCATTTGGTATCATATTCCAATTTAAATTTAGTAAAATTTCTTTTGAAATACCTCCTAATAATAGTTTGATACAAAGAGACGTGCATACTCTATTTATCTATTATAACTATTATAAGAATCACTAAAATCTACCTATATCACAAACAACTTATTTTCACTTTTCTTCAATCGGTGCTGCTTAGGTTAGGGTAAACCTGGAAATCCGAGAAAAGATAGATAATTTATAAAAGAAGCACTTTGAATAATTATCAAGGATAACAAGTTTAAAATGTTTACCGTTTATTTATTGTAAATTTTATATTCAAAGTGTTGCACAATTGAAGGACCGTTGGTACACTGCCCTTTCGGTTCCCCCAATATATACTTTGCCACAACAGCAAGGGATTTTATGTACTCCCGGATCACTAAGAGGTGCCTTTTTATCTTTGAAATTGTTTGGAAGTTGTCTCATTTTCGCAGGTGGTTTAAATATGATTTTGATGTTGCGTTTGTTGAGAATTCTTTCTACTTATTCTGTGATACCTTGGATATACGGTAGGATGGTGGTCGTTCTTCTCTCTCATCCTTTGGTAGGTTGTGTTGACTTGTTGTTTTGAGTGAATTTTCTTATGGCTTTATCAATTTGTTTGCTTGTGTAATCATTCTGTATTAGGATTTGTTCAACGTCTTGTAATTCCTTTTGTAAGTTATCTTTATCTGTTATGGAGACAGATCTGTATACAAGGGAGTTGTTGACCGATTGTTTCTGAGATGGGTGGTGGTGGGAGGAGGCATGTAGGTATCTGTTTATCTGTGTGGGTTTTCTGTAAACTTTATGTTTTAATATGTTATCAGATCTTTTATAAACTTGTACGTCTAAGAAAGTCCATTTTGCGTTCTGTTCAATTTCCGTGGTCAACCTAAAGGCACCAAAATTCCGGTTTAAGTTTGGATTGGTTGAAGATTTTAAGTTCTAGATTTTCCATGAAGATGTTGGCTATTACAGGTGAAATTGGAGATCTCATTGCTGCTCCTGAAGTTTGTTCGTAGAATTAATCATTGAAAGAGAAGTAAGTATCATTGAGACAGTGTTCTATGAAAGGTATGAGTATTATTGGGGTAAGATATTATTATTATTAATTGTTACTAATTGAAGTACGTATTATTATAGGTAAGGTATTATTACTCTGACGATCGGTCTGAGTGGGATGTGGTTTCTGCTGATTTTTGGAAGCCCGTAAAGTTTTGGAGCGACGGGATTAGTAGATATTAATTTAGATATTGTCTGTCTGTCAAGATTAAGAGTCTTTTAGGAGCGATTTTGTTCTGCTGTCTATTGCTTTTGTGGGGTCTTTTTTAAGTTCTTCATATGTATCGACAGAAGGTCTATGATTTTGTACTTATAGTGTTTTTATTCATTATTACTTTTGTGTTGCCTTTGTTCGCAGGTACTATCAAGATATCTATATTTAGACTGAGTTCTTCAATTGCTATTTTTTCTTGTTTTGTTAAGTTTGAGGAAGGAAGATGGGCTTGGCGTAAGATGTTGGCCGTCCTACGCCGAATGTCATTCGCTTTTTCGGATGGAAGGGTACATATTGTAGATTCCACATTACTGATGATTCTTTCTTTCGGGATTTTGGAAGGAGCTACTGCAAAATTATGTCCTTTGGATAAGGCTGAAATCATTTCATTTCTGAGAGGATGGTTAGAGATAGTTTTTACTTTGTTAGTTGGTGGTGTGTGCCTTACTGGAAGTAATTTGTCAAATTTTATTTTTTGTTTTTGAGTGCACAGATCTTTAATATAAGGGTGTTAGATAGGAAATAGGGAGTCCTTAATAGTTTTTTGAGGTAGTGTATAAGACAAATTTGGTATGCTGTATTCTTTCTTCCAAGAGAAGCAAACTTGTTTTAAATAGAATTGAATATTAGAACATAGAATTTCACATCGTATTTTTTTTGAAATTTTTTTAGTTCTAAAAACATCTGGAATGACAATTACTTCCATACAATGACATCTTCTTAAACTTGTTGTGAATTCGATCCTGATTATTTTCGCTTTGTTTTTATTCATAATTTAGAAATAGAAATTTACAAGAAATACAAAATTGCAAAATAATACGACAAATTTTTAAGATACAATAACAAATCAGATCAAACTTTTTTATTATTTTGGAATAATTTGCTTTGAAAAATTGTTCCAGAATGACTTATTCATAATTTATTTATTTGTTTTTATTTTCGCTTTTAAATAATTAATTTATTCTATTTGCTAGAATCTTTTAATTAATATTTGATACTTGTAAATTTACAATTTATCCTGCTTTAGCAAACAGCGCTTTTCTAGATCCATTATCTACTTTGGGCCATACTTAATCTATTCGAAAAATTATTTTTAGTATTTTTTGAAAATGTATAAAGTATCAATTTCAATTTTAAACTTCTTATCACTTATTTCCAGCTGTTTACATTTTTTAATCAATTTATTTTAAAATAATTTTTATATTGTCATATAACCCCCTTGGTTATATGATGAAAAATTAGTATAAATGACATTATTATTTACAGTTAGAATAGAATAACCACTTTTGACATTGATTTCGTTGACTAAATATTCGACAATGTTTTTTAATATAAAATAAACCTTTAAATAAGTTTCAAACTAATCTATATATATATATATATATGTAAGTACATTTCTTTTCATAAAGTTTCACTTCCATTAAACTTGAAATTTTTTTAAAAATATCGAATTAAAAGAAAAAACACCACTTATTTTTAGTTAAAAAATCGTCATATTTTGACTGTAGCAGAAAGATACTATTTGGACATATTGAGATATATTGAGAATATAACATTTTTGTAAAGATATACAATTTAATAATGAAAGCAAATTTAATCAACATAATATGATGTCAGGGTTAATTGTAGCGTACTTTTAATTTTTAATATTCTAATATTTAAAATTAATCAACTTTTGAATATTAAAATTAAACAATAATTAGTGCAATTTATCAAAATAATTCATATCTATGAATATATAATATTATTTAAATTTTTGATCGATTCAAATTTCTTTCAGAGGGCGTCTATCCCGTCTGGAATACCTTAAATTTTCAGGAAATTTTTATGTACCTGGAAAAACATGGAAATGTTTGGGAAGTGTTTTAAAGTCAGGGATTGTTTTCAAGAGTGTGCCTCATTTAAAAGCAATTGCAATATAAAATTGAATAAAAATGATTCTTCATTAGAAACAAAAGCTTTATATTACTGTATTTAAGTTTTTTGTTAAAAATTCGTTTTTTAGGTAGAAAACTAATATTACTGACGGAAAATCAATCTTTTTACATGAGTCTTCTCTCGACACTTGTGCCGAGAGGTCGTGTGTTTGCCTCGCTCCGTACACGTGTATCATTGTGTGTTTACTAGTATAAACGTGTAATACCGCTTGCTGGTATACGTGTGTAGGTGTATTCAAAGAAAATTCTTTCGTATGGCTCAGCAGTCTCCACTGCTTGAGCCACAAAATGGGCTCTCCCAACGATGGCCCAACTTCTACGTTCCCCAATAACTCTCAAAACACATTCGCTGCAGTTGCTGCACAAAAAACTCGTCCTACTAAGGAAGATGCCATTATTATTGACTCAATTGAAGGTTTGACAAACGACGACTACATTGATGGACTTGAACAACTCATCGACGTTTCTCAAATTCGATACCTTTCACGTATCTCTGGAAAACGACATATAGTATATCTATCTAATAAAGAACATGTGCAAAAACTGAAGAATAAGACAATTAATATCAAAGGTTTCTCTCTTAGAATCAAACCATATGTTAATAACAATAAAAGAGTCGTTATTTCTAACGTACAACCAATCATCCCAGATGAAATAATTTCCAATTTACTAAAGCAAGACGGTATTAATATCGTTTCAAAAATCAGTGATATAAGAGCAAGTGTCAATAAACCTGGTAGATCTCATGTGCTTTCTCTCCGTCGACAGTTCTACATCAAGGAAGAAGATGAAAACAAACTTCCAAAAAGCTTACTAATAAATTTCGACGAAACTAACTATTGGACATATTTAACAACAGAATCTACTGTCTGCTTCTTATGCAAGCAACAAGGTCATGAACAAAAACAGTGCTCTCTCAACAGAACAAATTCACCACATCAAGAATTCGTCACCGATAGCGTTGTCGACAAGCAACTTGGAGATTCACAAACTAATGTAAACAAAGATAATAATCAGCAAAATCATAACACTCAGGACAGTAACAATATACAAAGCAAAAGGGCCTTGTCTACATCTAGCTCTACCTCACAGCTTACAGCTATCATCGAAACTGAAACAAAACAACTTGAATGCTCTGATAAAGTTTCAAATGATTTTACCAAACCAAAAAAATTGATGAAGGCTGAGCAAAGAACTCTCAAAAGACGTAAGCTCTCAGAAGTAAAAAAGGCCTCGAACAATGAAGCGAAAAATGTCGCCCTTGAAGAATCGTTACAAATAGCTTCTAACATGTTTAGTGAAAATAACTTCCCAATTGACTACTCTACGTTTGTAAACTTTGTTAAAAACTATAACAACAAAATGGATGTCATATCAGAAGCAAAAAAAATTGTTACTGATGTATCGATTATCACTGACATTATCCAACAAGTTTATTCCGTTGTCGAAAGTAAAGCAACTAAAATTAAACTAACTAAAATCAAAAACAAAATCAACAATATAAGCACAGACTTAGCTTCTCAAAGTGACATTTCTGAAATTTACAGTGACGAAGATACAGACACGGATAATAAAATTACACAATAACATAAAACCAATAATAAAATATAATTATGACTACTTACACAAAAGACATCAAAATTATTTTTTGGAATGCTCGCAGCATAACTCAACGCAAACATGAACTTCAAAAAATTCTGCAAGATATAGACATTTTTATCTGTGTTGAATCTTGGATTCAACCTTTACCACCCAACAAAACTATCGAAGAAGAATTAAAAATATCTGGATTTGAAGCTCTACACAAAGACAGAGATAACATCGGTGGTGGAATTCTGTTTCTTGTTAAAAAACATCTGAAAACTTCACCAATTCAAATCATCAACCCAAATGCCAACTTTGAAATTTATGGAATCAAAATAGAAAACACTACTCCAACGCTGGATATCTTCGCATGCTATAGACCACCTAAAAGCAATCCTACTCAAGCAGACTGGGATAACATCTTAGACTACATCGATGTCGACTCACACTGCATCTTCACCGGTGACTTCAATGCACATCATCAATATTGGAACTGTAAGCAAAATAATACTAACGGCACACGTTTTTTAAATTCAATTCTAAACAAAGATTTAATTGTTCATAATACTACAACCGAAAGCAGAATTAATGTTAATACAGGTCAAAAATCAAATCTTGATTTAATTCTTTCAACCGTTAACTTATTGGAAAAAATCAACACTGTTTTATATGATGAAAATTATGGATCAGATCACTTTCCAATATTAATTAATCTTACAGTAAATAAAACTATCTATAAAAAAAAATCTTTCAAAATTAAGTCTAAAAGAACTGATTGGGAAGGTTTTACAAATTCACTTAATGAAAATTATGAAAAATTCTTTGAAGATTCTTTTTGCAATTTAACAGCTATTGGTAAATACGAATTTTTTATTAATTTAATTAAAAATGCAATCTTCTCTAATACTCCTAGAAAAAATTGCAATAAATTCAACTCTAATCGTACAAATCCTGTTAAATGGTGGGACGCTGAATGTGGCAAAGCTCGTAGAATTCGTAAAGCAGCTTATAAAAAATGGATTTATTCCAAAAAACAAGAAGATTATATTAACTACAAAAAACAAGCTGCAATTGCAAAAAGAACCTTCAAAAATAAGAAAAAAGAAAGTTTCAGAAAGTTTGCAGAAAGCATAAATTTTAGAACGAACCCAACTTTCGTCTGGAATACTATGAAAATTTTCAAAAATAAATATGTAAAAGTTAAATCTCCTAGTACAATTGATGACACAAACAAAGATAAAGTAGAGTCTGCCCTCAACAAAATCAGCCCATCGTGGGCAGCCTCCGACCCTGATTGGATTCCTAACTGTGAAACGAATGAATTTTTAAGTAATCAATTTCAATTTTCCGAATTCAATATTGCACTTAACTCTAGAGACAATAGCTCATCTCCGGGTCTTGATGGAATTGATTACGAAATTCTTAAGAATTTACCTATTCAATATAAATTAATTCTTTTAGATATTTATAATGAAATGTATAAGAATGGTGAGTTTCCACCAGATTGGAAAAACTGTTTTGTATCGTTCATTAAAAAACCCGATGGTAAAAATTTTAGACCTATTACGCTCTCATCATGTGCATGCAAATTATTTGAAATACTAATAAAAAATCGATTGCAATGGTGGTTAGAGAATAATAATCTCTTTCCCGCCTCACAATCAGGTTTTCGAAAAGGTCAATCATGCAACGACAACCTTGTTCAACTTACGTTAAATATTGAAGAAGGATTTAAAAACAATCAACACATTCTTGCAACGTACATTGATATAACTAGTGCCTACGATAACGTAAATTGTGAAATCTTATTGCAAACTTTATCAGAATTGAACATTCCGATAGAAATAATTAAATTAGTAAAATTTTTAAACTACGAAAGACTCATATATACACACATTAATCCCAACTCATATAGAAACATACATAAAGGTGTTCCACAAGGTGGTCCACTTAGTCCGTTACTTTTTAATTTATATATAGCTAAAATTACGAAAAACCTTCCTAAATCAGTTATAATATCAATGTATGCTGACGATATTATGATTCTTATCAAAAGAAAATCATTGCAACATTGCAAATCCATCATGGAAAAAAGTATGAAAATCCTTAAAAATAACCTCTACGATATTGGTCTCGAGATCTCCCCTGACAAAACAGCGTTAATTCATTTTAATAACCAAGGTTACATTCCGGGTAGTGTATCTATCAAAGTAGATGAGTTTACCATACATTCACAAGAATACGCGCGCTATCTGGGTGTAATATTCGACTATGCGCTTACCTTCAGTCAACAAATAGAAAATGTAAAAAACAAATGCTTAAAAGCTCTAAATATAATTAAATTTGTAAGAGGTACGTGGTGGGGTGCTGATCCAAGCACACTTCTGACAGTATACAAATCTTATATAAGATCCATCATAGACTTTGCTTCTTTCGTATATTTTCCGAAACGAACAAATGAAATTATGAAACTCGAAAGAATCCAATTCGCAGCTATTCGTCTTGCCTTAGGTTATCGAATCAGCACCCCTACCAACATCCTCATTGCAGAATCAAGACTCACGTATATAAAAGATAGGTCTAAATTTCTATGTTTAAGCTACCTATCAAAAATTCTTTCTAACTCAAGCTTAGCTGTAAATAAAACTATACACAAATCTTTTTATAATTTCAAAAAATTCAAGAGGAAAAGTTTGTTATTAAATTGCATCAATGACATTATACCATCGAAACAAAACATACAAACAGAAACTAACTACAATATCTTTCTTACTGACTACGAGACTTTTGTTATAGATATTGAAATAGACACAGAAATTGGTAAAAAACTAAAAAAATCCCAAAATCCAAACGAAATACTAGACACTTTTATTAGACAAGAAAATGCGATTTCTATTTATACGGACGGTAGCAAAATTACTGATGCAATCTCTGTTGGAAGTGCATGTATATCAAATAGTTTGAGCATAACGACAAGAAAAAGTGTAAATAACCTTGCGTCCATTTATACAGCCGAATGTATAGCATTAAATGATGCGCTCGATATTGCACTACAAAATACTGATAAAAATGTAATCGTGCTCACTGACTCCCTAAGCGCCTTACAAAAACTAAAAAACTTAAACTTTAACATCAAATCTAACTCATATATATACCAAATTAAAGAAAAAGCAATAAGATTTTCGAAATTGAGTACCAATAACAGCAAAATTAAACTAATCTGGATCCCTGCTCATATAGGAATCAGTGGGAACGAACAAGCCGACCAAATTGCAAAAGAAGCTACTAACAATCCATTCGACTTTAATATTTGTATCCCATTCACCGATTTACGACATAAATTTAAATTAGATTGCAAAAATGAGAGTGAGAGAACAGTCAGAGAGCTTAGCGAAACCAAAGGAATTGAATTCAATGATGTGTTTTGATGACTAGATGTGCTACTATCGTTAAAGTCACCAGATAAATCAATTTTCCTTTTTAATATCGAAGTAGCAGCTTATTCTTTCTATTTTTTCAGGAAGTTTTTCAACAAATTTTAATACATTATCCCGTAATTGAGCAGGAGTAATACAAGGATTACCTCTACCGATTTCCTGGAAATATACATTGCAAGTTGAAATAGATAAGCGTAACGTATCATTGACTTGGACTTTTTTCGGAAGATTGGCATTTTTCAAACTGCCATAAAATCCATTTTCAGTAGTAATTCGAACCAAATCATTTTTATGGCGTTCTCCTTCTTTGATCTTTGGGTTGCCTTTATATTTCCCAGTCAAACAAACGAAACAATTACACGAGTCTTCACTTGTGCGAGTTTCCTTAGGTAAAATTCTATCCATATAATTAGACATGGATGGCAAAAGTTCTTTCAGACTTTCCATTTTTGTAATCAGTCAAAGTACATGTTCCACAAATTCAGAGTGGAAATCGAGAATCAGACACTTCAAAATTTTCATTGACATGCTTTTCTATAAGAGTCTCATATTTTTCGGTGATGGTATAATTACTTTGATGATTGCTAAAAACAATTTTTTCCTTACAAGGAGCGCAAACTGTTGATTGATTTTCTTCGTGTTTCCTTCTTAAACTCATTTTTGATGTTATTTTACTACTAAAAATTACGCGTACATAAAAAATTTATGTAACACGAGAAGAGTGACCTGAAAACAATATTGTTACTTTACATAGCAAAC
>JAWWEA010000062.1:31586619-31597102 GCA_035222095.1 Andricus quercuspetiolicola | reverse complement strand
ATTAAATTTTTATACAAAAAGATAAATTTTCAACAAAAAAGAGAATAGTTAAATTTTCCGTTGAAACAATCAATTTTCAATAAAAAAAATTATTTTCAACCAAGGAGATGAATTTGCAATCAAAAAAGATTAATTTCCTGACAAAAAAGATTAATTTTCTAACAAAAACATTTATTGTACTAAGACACGTGAATTTTAAACCAAATTTTGGATTTTCAAAGGAATTTTTAACCTAGTAATTAGATTTTTAACCGAAAAGGTGAATTAATATCAAAAAAGTTAATATTCTGCCTCGAAAAAGGACGTTTCAACAAAACAAGAAATTTTAAACTAAATAACTGAATTTTTAAGTAAAGAAGATATATCTTAAACTAAACATGGAATAGACCAATTTTCAGTTTAAAAAATAATTTTCAGCACAAGAAGCGAATTTTCAACAAAATAGTTAAATTAGTTTGTGGATAAGTTAGTTGAATGAATCTTCCATAAAAAAAATGAATATACGTTTTCGAATCATATAAGATTTTCTGTAAAATCTATAAAAAAAAAATTTGGAAAATGAACCGACTTCTTTTCTAATGTTCCAGTACTTTGAAAATTCTTAAAATCTTTAAAATCCTTCATAATATTTAGACACATCTCGAAATCCTTTGAAATATTTTGAAATCCCTTGAAACTTCTGAAAACTTCTGGAAATTCCTTGGATATTTCAAAAATGACCTAAAATTCTCTGAAATCCCTTAAAAATGGTTCAGTCTCTTAAAAATGCATTAGTACCTTTTAAAATACCTTAGAATTTTCAAAATACTTAGAAGTCTTTTGAAATATGTTAAAGCTTATGAAGCTTTTGAAAATACCTTGGAATCTTTTAAAATACCCTAAAATATTTTGAATCCTTTCAAATCTCACAAATTTAAATCTCTTGAAATCATTCAAAGCCTCAGCAATTCTTTCTAGAAATTTCAGTTTCCTAAAATTGCTTTGAAATACTTTTAAATTTCTTAAAATATTTTAAATCCTTTGAAATACTTCGAAATATTTAGAAATTCCTCGAAACTTTTAAAAGCTCCTTAAAATTCCTTGGATATTTTGAAAATACCCTAAAATCATCTGGAATAGCTTAAAAAATTTTAATCTCATCAAAATGCATTAGAATCTTTTAAAAACCTTAGAATATTCGAAATTCTTTGAAATCTTTTGAAATACCTCGAAACTTTTGAACCTCTTGAAAATTTCATGGAATATTTTAAAATACCCTAAAATTGTCTAAATCCTTTGAAATCCCATTGAATTAATTCCCCTAAAACCATTCAAAACCTTACAAATTCATTAAAAAAATTTTAATTTCTTAAAAATGCCCTGAATTATTATTTTTGAATTTCTCTAAATATTTTGAATCCTTTGAAATATTTTGGAATATTTTTAAATCCGTTGAAACTCTTGAAATGTCCGGAAAATTCCTTGAATATTTTAAAAACACCCTAGAACCCTCTGGATCCCTTAGAAATTTTTTAATCTGTCAAAAGTGCATTAGAATCTTTAAAAATACCCTAAAAATTTTTTATTCTTTGAAATCACATTAAACTAAGTCCCTTAAAATAATTCAAAACCTTAGAAATTCCTTTAAACAATTTTCATTTTTTGAAAATTTCTTGAAATATTTATAAATTTTCTAAAATATTTCAAATGCCTTGCAACCTTTTAAAATATTTTGTACCGATTATAAATTTTTTAAGGCTTTTGAAAATTCCGTGGATGTTTTAACGATGCCCTCAAAGTCTTTGAAATCCAATGAAACTAAATCCGTTAAAATAATTCAAACCCTTAGGAATTCCTTTGAACAATTTTCATTTTTTGAAAATTTCTTAAAATATTTTGAAATTTTCTGCAATATTTCAAATCCTTTGAAATCTTTTCGAATATTTTAAACTGACTTGAAATTTTTGGAAGCTCCTGAAAATTCTTTGGATGTTTTAAAGATGCCCTAAAATTCTTCGAAGGCCCATTTAACTAAATCCCTTAAAATAATTCAAAATCTCAGAAATTCCTCTAAACAATTTTCATTTCATAAAAATTTCTTGAAATGTTTTTAAATTTTCTAAAATATTTCAAATCCTTTGAAATCTTTTAAAATATTTTGTATTGACCTAAAATTTTTAAAAGCTCTTGAAAATTCCTTGGATGTTTTAAAAATACCCCAAAATTCTTTAAAATCCCATTAAACTAAATTCCTCAAAATAATTCAATACCTGAGAAATTCCTTCAAACAATTTTAATTTTTTTTTTAATTCTTGAAATATTTTTGAGTTTTCTGAAATATTTCAAATCCCTTGAAATCTTTTGAAATATTTTGAACTGACTTAAAATGTTTTGAATCTCCTGAAAATTCCTTGGATGTTTTAAAAATGCCCTAAAATTCATTAAAATCCCATTAAACTAAATCCCTTGAAATAATTCAAAACCTTACAAATTCCTTGAAACAATTTTAATTTTTTAAAAACTTCTTGAAATATTTTTAAATTTTCTGAAATATTTCAAATCCCTTGAAATGTTTTAAAATATTTTGAACTACCTTAAGATTTTCAAAAGCTTTTGAAAATTCCTTGGAATTTTGAAAAATACTCTAAAATCTTTCAAATCCTACCAAATTACACTCAATCATTGATGTCAATTGCCAATTTCAAAATTACTGAAATACATTTGAAATTCTTTGGAATCTTTTAAAATCCTCTAAAACATTTCAAATTCTTTGAAATCTTTTGAAATCCCTTCAAACTTATAAAAGCACATGAAAATCTCTTGAAACTTTTATAAATAGTCTTAAATTTTTAAAATCTTTCGAAATTATTTGAAATTATTGAAATCTGACAAAAATGCTATAAATCTTTTAAAATATCCTGAAACATTTCAAAAGAATTCAAAAAAATTCGTGAATAAGTATAGACCAGAATTCAATAGTAGTTAACCCATGGGTTAATTTAATCAACAAAAAGTGACTAAAGAGACCTTTTTATTCAAGAAATTGACTAAAATGACAATAAAGTGCCTCTTACAGAAATTTCAACTTGTGCAATTTTTTTTCAAAATCCCTGACTTTTTCCTGATTTCTATGTTTTCCTGACCTGCGGCCTCCCAGATCTTAGTTTGTTTTCGAACAATTCTTTTTGCCCGTGAAACAAATAATTTAAACAAATATATAGATAAGAAGAGAAGAAGAATGTATTGAAATTAAATTGATCGTCCATGAAACGTGCAATTATCTTGAGATGCATAGAAGCAGAATCGTCGATAAGGTAACTCGAGTGACTTTATCAGGAATTGTTTCCAAATTAACGGTGATGCTTCGTCGAACCAATAGCAGAAAGTCCTATTAGAAAGCTTTCATCCAATACGAGAATAACACCTGGGACTTCGCCGTCCAGAACTCAATTAAAAGCAGGGCATGTTTCAAGCGACGAAGTGCCAATGCTACAGACCGGAAGTGCTGGAAGGATGCCAAGCTTAGCGTCGATCCAAAGATCCGGGCAAGTGTTTCCCCAGAATCGTTGATGGGTAGATATCGTTCGATAGCTTTGTTGAACGAGACTGCAAAGACGTCGGATCCAGGTGCTCAAATATACATGGAATAAAATATACCTTTTCGTGAACCTACAATTTACCTTGCATCCGATATCCGTCCTTGCCTAAACTAATTTCCGGTGCAGTTTTGAAAAAGTTGTACTTTCATCTTACTAGAATTCGAATCGCTGCACTAAGAAAAATGCTTGTTCAAATCAAAGAAAAAAATTCAATATCGCATGATTGCAAGAAACAAATGTTTTGTTTAAATTAACAAAATATTTATTTAATTTTATTCAAAACCAACGTTTTATGAGCCTATAAGGCGCCCAGAAAACTGAGCGTTGGATAGCCCTTTACTTAATGGCATCAGCTACTGACAGTTTATTAGTTCGAAACGCCGCCGCACTGACGGTTTATTAGTTCCATAAATCGCCACTGAATTTCGCGCCATACGAGATAACCAATCACAGCCCAAACAGCTGACTCCCACATCAATCGTATATTTTCATCTACAACAACAGAGTCCATTAAACCTTCAATCATCTGCAATTCTGTCGCGGTTTTATAATTTTAAATCTTTGCACACTCCAAAAGCATGGGAAAAAAACAAAATACCACCCCTCAAAATAAATGAAGAAGTGAAAGAAGCTACACAAAATTTACTACCCGAAAAATCTAAGGATAAATATGAGCAGGCCTTTGAGAAAGACAAAAGGAGAAAATAAAATAGAAGAATGTTCGGGCAGTGGTCATCATCAATATGAAAAAATATTCACTTCATAGGACGTTCTCATGCCATTTCGGTAAAGAGCTATCTAACGCTCACTTTTGTGGGGGCTCTACAGGCTCATAACATGGTGGTTTCAAACAAAATATCATACATCACTCGTAGGTTGAGACGTGCCTAACCCTACTTGTGATATAATATACTAATAATGAATGAATAATTCTACCTTGTTAATACGATAAAATAATTTGTTCAATACGATTTGTTTGAATATAATCCGCAAATCGAAGATGCTATAGTTCCTTAGAAAAAACACTGAATACTTTGAAAATTATTTATAAAATTTAATGAAGTTTATGAAACGAAATTTATACAAATTAGAAATAGAAAAGGTCTGAGGAAGAGGCGCCGAAGACTATGACGGAAAAAGAGGTTTGGAAGATAGTGAATAGAGAGAGAAAAAGGAGGAAAGGATATTGATACGGTAGAATAGAAAACAATATTTTATGTATTGGGTAGGAGGAAAGGAGAAAAATATGCTAGGGGAAGAGATGAGGAAGAGGACATAACAAAGGAAGAAACAGTCAAGGTGTTACGAATAATGAAAGATGGTAAGGCGTCTGGTATAGGTGAGATTCCAAACGTATTGGTACCCATAGTGAAGAAAGGCAGATGAGAGGAGATTAAAGATTACAGGGGAGTGACGCTGATGCCAACATTGTAAAAATATATTTAATTGCTCTGTCGAAGAGATTGAAGGAAGAAGTTGAGGAAAAAAGATAGATCCACCGAATCAGACAGGGCTTAGGAAAAGAATGAACAACATACATGTTCTGAACTTTCTAGTGGATAAGAGGATTAAAAGGGAGAAAGTGTCAATGATAGCAATATTTGAGAATTAAAGGCGGTATTCGACTCCTTGGACCAAGTTGAGATAGAAAAAGTTATGATGAAAAAGGGGATAAGAGAGCGCTTAATAAAGAGAGCATCGGAAATTTTTAGGGAGACAAAAAGCAGGGTAAAGGTAAGAGAGCAAGTAGGAAATAGTTTCTGGTTAGTGGGAGTAGTAAGACAAGGATGTCCTCTGATCCCATTTTTATTTAATATATTAATCTCAGACTTAGAAGAAGAAATTATGAGAAAAGAATGGGGAGGATTTAGGATGAGAGAGGAAAAGATATATACATTGGCATATGCGGACGCTATAGCAATGATGGTAGAGGATGAAGAAGGGATGGCGGGCTTTATTACAGGATTGGAGGAATACTAAAATAGGACAAAGTTAAATTTGAATATATCAAATACAAAGATAATGAATTTCATAAAAGGAGGGAGAAAAAAGAAAGAATGGATTGGGATATGAAAGGGAGTAAAGTTAGCAGAAGTAAAGGCGTTTAAATATTTGGGATATACCTTGCAAGCAAATGGAAATTATAGAGACCATATAAGAGAAAGGATAATATAAGCGGCAGGCGTAATATTGGAGGACGACTGGATATCTGATAAGAGAAGAAGCTAAAAAGGTATAAATTAAGTACTAGAGCGAGAAAGAGGGCATGGCAGTTCGAGACTGAGTTAAGGGAAGAAAAGGGAGAGTAGTTAGCGAAACAGATTTGAAGGAGGTGGCTTTTTAGTTTCAAAGATATAGCAGAGGGGAATGGAGTGAGCTATGAAAAATTGGAGAGAAAGGACAAGGAAAGGCAGTTCATGAAATGATGAGGTATGATTTAGGAATCAAAATATAATATAAGATTATAAAAAAGGAAGAATTACACAGTATTAAAGAAAGGAATAGGGACAGAGAAAATGAACTAGACTAGCATATTGAGATTGGAAAAGGAGACGAGGGAAATGATGTACTGGGAAAAGAAAGAGAACAGAAAGTGCAGAATATATGAATGGAGGGAGGAATCATGGGAGCATGCGTGAGAAGGATGTAGCAGAGGAATGGAAAATAAAAGAGGCTGGCAAGAGAATATGGTAAAGATTCTAGGGAAGGATGGAATGGGTTAAGATTGGATGAAGGAGTTTGGAAGAGGCTGGACGGACAAATGAGAAGGAATGAATGAATGGATGTGGAAAAATGGCAAAATTGAGGGGGAAGAGAAGTGAAAGTCGAAGAAAAAGAAAACGGAAGTCGCTCCGAGCAGAAGTGTATAGTTTAATAAGTCTTGGTTATGTGATAGTATAAGTAGATTAAGATGCATTCTAATTAGCAAATAATCATTGGTTATAATAATTTTTAGTGTTTTCGATATTAACGAATAATGGATTATTAATTATTGAAAAGTATTCCCAAAAAACTATTACTAATATCTTATTATGGCAGTTTAATTAAAGGGTGTCAATACAGAACAAGATAACCAACATAACCGGAACTTTTTAGGAAGGCAAAAACCATTCTGTAAAACCGAAATCGACATTTAAAAAGAGAAATTAAATTTTCACTTCCGATGCGAACTGGATTATTAAAACCCTATCAAAAATCCGATTATTTTTGGTTACATTTTTTTTTAAATTCTACCATTATATTTTTAGTTCGGAATTCATATCGTTTTATTAAAAATTCTATTGTTTTGTTAAAGGTTTAACTATTTTGTTGAACATTCAACATTAAACTGTTAGATTCATCTTTTCGGTCGAAAATTAAACAGTTTTGTCGGAAATTTGCCCTTTTGGATTGAGAATTCATCTCTCTTGACTGAAAATGTACTTTATTCTCCAAAATTTAACAAAACGAGTTGAAAATTCAACTGTCTTCTGAAAATTCATCTTTTTAGCTTTAAAGTTCAACTATTTAGTTGAGAAAGCTAATAATAAATTTTTGTGTGTCGATAATGTTGATCTTTAGTGTATCGATATGGTTTAAAATTTTTTTTGGTGATGTTTTGATTCTTGGTAACCTCTGCGACCCCCTCCTATGTGACACTTCGTGACGTTAGGGCAGATCATCCCTCAAAGTGTCACGTTATTTGTGGACGTTTTCATGTTCCAAGTGATTCCTGTTTTTAATTTGTATTTCTGGTTAATTCCCGGTTTTCCCTGGTTATATTTTAATTTCCGGCTATCTCCCCTTTTCCCCATTAGCAGACACCCAGTAAATCTTAATCTAAAAAGCCCTTTATTGTCTAATTGAAAGGGTTTAAAAACTGCTTGGAGAGTATAGAATTCCCAAGTATAGAATTGAAGAACCTGGTGATCTGAAACATCGACCTATTCATTCTTCTTTCCGGGACTAGAGGAAATTTACAAAGACTGAAGCCTCTTGCGATCCTGGGTCTCGTTAATGGTGCACTCCACTCGTCTCAAATCTTCCTTTTCACTGACGATATTATAGTCTTTCAAGTAATACTCTTCCTTCTTTATTTTACGCTGTCTTCAGGGACCTTTTCTTAGAAACATCGATGGAGCAGATCTTTAATAGGATACTTCACTCTGAGAGGATTTGAAAATAAGCGCCCATTTTCATTCAGCAGAAATTCTACTTACTATTACTAATAGGTTTATTACTAATGCCCAGTAGCTAGAATTTAAGTTCCATTCTATTGAAATGCATTACGTAATTCTCCTTTTTACCTCAAATTTTTAATTACACTCCACAGACTTTAGATACCGCTGGGAAGTACCATGGATATATTCACTAAAGGTGTATTTATTTGTGCTCATTTGATGAGCACAAATAAATTTATTCCCTCAAGATGGAAGGCTTTTCTCTAATGAAAGAAAGAAATGGATATTTTGAATATGTTCCAAGCTTATGTTTATGTCTTACCAAAAATCAGAGAGCCCATCAAAATGTTAGTTGATGTATTCTGTTACAGTGAGCAACTGTTTAGCTTAGGGTAATGTTATATTTAAAATTAAAACAAAATTTTTCGTCATAGAAACAATGTTACTTTTTTTTAACTTTCTATGTTACTACTGATTAATCAAAAATGGTCGTTGAAAGGTTGCTAACAGATGAATCCACGTGTATCGAAGACGCGAACAACTGCACCAAACATAGTATTTTTATATTCCCAATATCAAAAAAAAATTATCTTATAAACAAGGTAAATAATTTCGTTGAAAAATTTAAAAACAATATTGGTAGGTTATGGTAGATCATGAGAGTTTCTTTAATTGGGCAATTAATGCGTCTCGAAGAAACGAACAAATACATCATATACATTGCTGTTGTATTCTCAATATTAAAAAAGTTTTCCTTATATCAAAAACATAAACAATATATTTTTTAAAATAAATTAGTATTGCTAGGTCATAAAAGGTCACGGAAGGTACGTCAATAGATCATCTGATGTATCTCAAAGATGCGACAAACCATGTCAAATACAGTACTGTAGTATTCCTAATATAAGAACAAGTTTTTCTCATATAAACATAATACACCATTTTTATTCACACTTCATGAATCGGTACTGGTGGGACATAAACGGTTCAACAATATGTCGAACAATGCATTTTGAAGACGCCGATCTAGCCTAAAATCCTATCAGACCTAGATATTAGTCAGGTTACAATTTGCCCAAATTTCATGATCAGATTTTACTTTTGGAGATATGGTGAGCAGAAAGAAGTTACACACACAGATTAAAAAAAAACTATATTTTCGAACTCCTAAGGCTAAATTACGTCATATTATGTCAAAAAAGTGTATATCAAAGTATAGGTCCTTACAAACCTCCCTCTATGAGAAATCAGTAAAAAGAAATCAATCTTGAAAGTATCTACAGTGGGGTGGTTCAAAAATGCTTTGGAAATATTTTTTTTCAACATTCATGCTGAAGTCCCCAAGCTTGTCCGAATTTTACTCAGAATTTATTATTATTATTTTATAACTATCTTATCTTACACGTGTTAATGCAAAAAAGTTGCGGATATTTACGTAATTTTTAACTTTGCTTTGGCCTTTCAGTTATGAACAAGTAATAAATAAATACTAGATGAAATCATTTTTTAAACCATCTATTTATGTTTATGGAGACGATTTTTTGAAAAAACCGGATATATGAAATATTCTTCAAATTTTCTATATGACTCATATTGAATGCAAATCTTCCATAAATTATTTACTGAGATTAGTCAATTAGTCACTTTCTTGTTCAAATAATATTTTTAAAGCATCAGCTACAAATTTCAGAAAAAACCGCAGGATTTCAGCATAACTATAAAATAAGATAGTTATGACAATGATAAATTGCTTGAACAACTATTTTTGTTACATTTGATTAATTATAACCTTACTCTAAGTGAAAAGTGGAAAAAATGGAAATTTCAGAAAAAACTGCAACTTTATAGCATTATTTAAAAACTAGCAAGACCCAATTTTTCACTTATGGGGTTATTTTGGAACCTTATAAAACAGACTTATGGGAGTGGAATTCAAAAAGTAAGTTTTGGTTCATACTCTATGACTAATTTTGAAAAGACGAACTGAGGATTAACTCAATACGCCTAATATTGGCGATTCTGAACAAAATTTACAGAAACGTCCTCTTTATGGGAAATACGGGTTGAACTTCATGGGGCTTGGGTAAAATCTGAATATAATGTTCCTTAAAAAAAATACACATTTATTTTTTCGTTGATTCAAACAAATTTGATGGGGATAAGCATTAATATTCGAAGAAAAAAAATTTTGGACCATCCTAATCTACAGACCTTGAACTCATTTGAGAACATGGGGCTGACTTGGTACTAAGCTACATTGACGATAGTGAAGTAAATAATAAAATCTTCGAAAACACAGCGCCTAGTTTTTCAGAAATTTAATTTCTAAAATTTTTTATGTTATTTTTTACGACTAAAATAAAAACTGCGCATCCTATTGAAAAATAATTAATGACTGGTTTTTAGATCTTTATTAGGTGGACAATCTGTGTTAGTTTTTTTCGTATCTTGCATAGTTTGACTGCAAAATGGAATTTTTTATTTTTAATAATGTTTGTCACAATTGAAATGAAAAACATGCGTCTTATCAAAAACATGGCTAAAAAAATGTGCTCATCTTTTTGAGATGAAGAATGTTGCTTCCCAACATTTTTTTCATATATCGTATAGTTTTCCTGGAAAATGGAATTTTCAAAAATCACTTGTTCATGAACTTATCCTTCATCAGTCTTCCGAAAGTCATCGTGCCTGCAGGATATAGACAGATATACAGACAGGCAGACAGACAAACAGACAGACAAACAC
>JAWWEA010000062.1:29473886-29485458 GCA_035222095.1 Andricus quercuspetiolicola | reverse complement strand
TTTCTACGATAAATCTTTGAATCTTTAAATCTTTTGAAAAACCATCTCCAATTTAAAAAAATTTGTAACTTCAATTTCTAACTTTAATTAAAGAAATACATTAACACATATTTCTGTATTTATTTCTACATAAATTACAATAAAACAATATATAATTAAAAAATTACTCCTTACTGAAAAACGGATCGGGGCCAGAGCCGGTACCGATCGGGCGGCCATTTTGGGCGGCTATGTCTGGCCGATTTGGCCAGACCTGGGCCCGATCAGGGCCATAGCGAAATTTCTACACGCGTATAATCAACAGAATTGGTTCTTGGTTTTTTTCAGATCCTCTTCAGTACCATCTCTAACATATATGTGAACCAATAAGATCGGTTAAGCCGTTTTCGAGAAAATTTGATTGTTTGATTTTTCAAAATTTGTTTATAACTTTTGTAAAAATCTTTTTTTCAAGTTGATACTTGAGGTAAATTTGTCTTATAGGATTATACACTGTAGCTGCATTATCGACTGTAGGGTTTCCCCTGTAACAAAGACTGTTTAATTTGTTTGCTTGTTTATAGTTAAAAATCTATTATTCGGTTGACAATGGAAAGGATTAGGAGAAGTTCCTTGCTTAATTATTCTTGTATTACAAATCTCGCCTTTACTTGGAGGCAATACGAGTTTAATTTTCTTCACTCAGGAGACTTGTTAAATTTATCCTCCCTTTCCCTCGGGATTGAAGTTAAATCGCTTTATTTTATAGCCGCCGTTCATTGCTCATTAAAATCAGATTCTAAGCCTCTTTTCTGCAAATCTGAAAATCGAATTAAAAATTAAGAACTTGATATTAAAAGATTTCGGGATATTTCAAGAGGCTTTATTGAATATTAGATTGAAGGTTGTATTTATGACGAATTTATAGAGGAAATGTTGATTCTTCGATTTTATCAAAATATTTGGCTAATTTCATATCAGGATACAATTTAGTATTTATGATTGGATGGGGAATGTTGACTAAATAAATAAGTAGCTTTTTGAAAACATTGGAAGTAATAAGCAATTCTTTTTTTTTCTTTTACTTGCAATAACTAAAATTTATATTCATGAATCTTTTGAATTGAAGTTTTTGCTCTTGAACAATACATTCGTTTTGAGCGGTATTGTATTTTAAATAAAACAAAAGTTCTGAAGATTTCAGAAACGAACGTATATCACAACTTAAGAATTCAAGAGAATTTAATAAATTCAGGAGAATTAAAAAATCAAGGAATTCAAGAGCATATAAAATGTTTAATAGATCCTAGGACTTCATAGTCGTAAAGAATTAACAAGAATTCAATAAAATCCAAAGAAATCAATCAATTCGAAAGAATGCAAAAGACTTTAAAAGACTTCAACGTAATTCATCTGAATTCGAGGGAATTCAGAAACAGATGTACACCTGAATTCAAGAATACAAACATTTCAAGAATTGAAAAAACCTTAAAGGAATTCAAGGTGAATTTAAAAGAATGCAACAATCTTTAAATTAATTCAGAAAAACTAATAAATGAACAACAATTCAAAATATTTGAAAAGAATAGAGAAGGATTCAAGTAAGAATCCAAGAAAATCCAATGAATTCAATAAAATCTAAAGAATTCAATAAAATCCAGTGAATTCAATAAAATCCAAAGAATTCAATAAAATCCAGTGAATTCAATAAAATCGAAAGAATTCAATAAAATTCAAAGAATTGCATAAAATCCAAAGAATTCAATAAAATCCAAAGAATTCAATAAAATCCAAAGAATTCAATAAAATTCAAAGAATTCAATGAAATGCAAAAAATTCAATCAATTCAAATGAATGGAAAAGACTGCAAAGGACTTTATGAAAACTCAAAAGAATTTGAGGGAATACAGAAAGAGATGTACACCTGAATTCAAGAATTAAAAAAATTTAGAGAATTGAAAATAATTCGAAGAAATTCAAGTTGAATTTAAAGGGATGCAATCATCTTTAAATTGATTCAGAAAAACTAAACGATTTAACAAAAACTCACGAGGTTTGGAAAGAATACAGAAGGATTAAAGTAAATTCGAAAGAATTGAAAAGAATTGCAGAGAATTCGAAGAAAATGTACATCTCAACTCGAGAATTCAAAAGAATTTAACAAATTCAAGAGAATTAAAAAAATCAAAAAACTCAAGAGTACATTAAGAGATTGATAGAATCCTAAGACTTCATAGTCAATTGCAGAATTAAAAAAAATTCAATTAAATCCAAATGATTCAATTCATTGTGAAGAAGGCAAAAGACTTTAAAGGACTTTAACAAAATAAATATGAATTCGAAATTGAATTTTGAATTCGAATATGAATTTTATTCATAAAGGGATGTACACCTAAATTCAAAAATTCAAAAAATTTAGAGAATTGAAGAGAATTTAAAGGAATTCGAGGTTAATTTAAAAGAATGAAAAAATATTTTAATTAATTCATAAAGACTAAAGGAATTCACAGCAATTCAAGAGATTTGAAAATAATAGAGAAGGATTCAAGGGAATTCAGAAGAATTGAAAAGAATTATAAAAGATTCAGAAAAAATGTACATCTCAACTTCAGAATTCAAGAGAATTCATTAAATTCAAGAGAAATAAAAAAATCAAAGAATTCAAGAGAATACAAAGAGTTCAATAGAATCCTAGGACTTCATAGTCATTTTAAGAATTCAAAAAATTGAATCAAATCCAAAGAATTCGAAAAATCCAAAGAATCCAGGGAAATACTTTAAAGAACTTCAACAAAATTCATAAGAATTCGAGGGAATTCAGAAAGAGATGTACATCTGAATTCAAGGATTCAAAACATTCAGAGAATTGAAAAAATGTCAAAGGAATTTAAGGTGAATTTGAAAGAATGAAAAAATATATAAATTAATTGATAAAGGCTAAAGGAATTAACAACAATTGAGGAGGTTTGAAAAGAATAGAGGAGGATTCAAGTAAATTCAGAAGAATTGAAAAGAATTCCAGAGAATTCGGAAAAATGTACATGTCAACTTAAGAATTTAAAAGGATTTAATAAATTCAAGAAAATTAAGAGAACAAAGAATTTAAGAGAATGTAAAGAGTTCAACAGTATCCAAAGACTTCAATTCAAAAATATTTAAATTAATTGAAAGAGGCTGAAGAAATTGACAACAATTCAAGAGATTTGAATAGATTAGAGAAGGATTGAAGGAGACTCAGAAGAATTTGAAAGAATTCTAAAAAATTTGGACAACGTGTACGTATCAACTTAAAAACTTAAGAGAATTTAATAAATTCGAGAAAATTGAAAAAATAAGATTCAACAAAAATAAGTAGTTCAAGAGAATCCTGAGACTTTGTGGTCATTTAAGGAATTCAAAAAAATTCAATCAAATCCAAAGAATTTGAACCGAAGAAAATTGATAAAAAAATTATGGGTAAGTAATGAAAAGTGTCAACACAAAAGAAGTTAATGAAGTGTGTTGAAAATGTTCTAAAAACTACACTTTTCTGCATTTTCACAGTCAAAAGTTACATTTCATAAATGAAAATTATTTAAATAATCATGGGTAAGTGTTAAAAATACCAGGCGTACGAGAATTCTACAACGGTTGTTGAAAAATGTGCAAAAAACTTTTTTTCTGCCTTCTTTTTGTCGAAAGTTACATTCAAACAATAAAGAATTGTTTAAACAGTTAAAAATAAATTAAATCAGCCGAACTAATTTTTTATATTATTGCCTAATTAGTTTAGAACCTTATGAGGGTACCAATAATTTGCAATTAAATGCGAAAAAAGAATTGTTCAAAGAAAGAAAATTGTTCCAAAAATTAATAATTCATAAAAAAATACATTAAACTTTTTATTATGATTAATTAGTTAATTTAAAAAAAGATTTTAAAAAAGTATTACGAAATTAGATTAGTCAACTAGATGATAAGTTCTATTTTTTATTGAATGTGAGAAAAATAGGAAAAGTGAGAAAAAATTATATTGAAAAATTGACGAAAATCAAAATTTTGTATGTGTTAAAAAAACATGGAGGCTCAAATGGTGATTTAAAAATTTAATTTTTTGACGAAAACTTGAAAAACTTCGATTGTTTGTGATTTTAAACTTAAATTGATAAATCGCACGAAAGGTACCCCGCCAACCCCGTTTTATACCACCTTCCCCTACATGAAAGTTCACAGAAAAAAAATTTGGAAGGAAGAAAACTGGTATTTTTTTAGTAGACTTTTCCAATCAACTGCTTGTTCTTCCAAAAGAGTATTAATTAATTCCCTTATAAAATCCATAATTTCTGAAATAGCTACAGCCATTCGTAAGTAAGAAAATGGAATGAAGGCAATAATGCGGATAATCGTTCCCTTAATTTCTTCTTTCGCGATCCCGAGCGAGGAAACCAAAGAATTGAGGGAGAGAGGTTCTCGCGTTACTCAGACTCTCTTGCGGCAATCACTGCAAGAGCTTTGCCGCTTGATAATGGAGGCGAGGAAGCGTTTTCATTATCCCTCTACATCTTAAAAAAAGGCTAAGAAGCTGGAACTTACCAGGGTGCAAGAGATTCTACAAAAGAAATTCAAGAATACAAAAAAGAAGAAATGTGAGAGAAGCTGAAGAGGATGAGGAAGAGGAAGAGGGAGAGGAAGAGAAATGGGAATTAGTAAGAGAAACTAGATAGAAGAATTAGGAAGGAGAACTAGGAGGAGGAAATTGAAGAAGAATGAGAATTAGTAAGAGGAACTAGATAGAAGAACTAGGAAGAGAAAGAGAAGCTAAGAACTAGGAAGAGGAAGAGAAACTGGAACCTAGCAAGATGAAGAGGAACTAGGACTAGGAAGAAAAACTAAGAACTAGGAACTAGGAAGAGGAACTAAGAAGTAGGAACTAGAAAGAGGAACTAAGAACTAGGAACCAGGAAGAGGGAGAGGAAGATGATGACAAATGCGAATTAGTAAGAGAAACTAGATAGAAGAACTAGGAAGAGAAAGAGGAGCTAAAAACTAGGAAGAGGAAGAGGAACTAAGAACTAGGAACCAGGAAGAGGGAGAGGAAGACGAAGGGGAATGGGAATTAGTATGAGCAACTAGATAGAAGAACTAGCAAGGAGAAGAGGAAGATGATGATGAATGCGAATTAGTAAGAGAAACTAGATAGAAGAACTGGGAAGAGAAAGAGGAGCTAAAAACTAGGAAGAGGAAGAGGAACTAAGAACTAGGAACCAGGAAGAAGGAGAGGAAGATGAAGGTAAATGGGAATTAGTAAAAGGAACTAGATGTAGGAAATAGAAAGAGGAACTTGGAATCGGAACTAGGAAGAAGATCAAGGAAGAGCAACTAAGAACTAGAAACTAGGAAGAGAAACTAAGAACTAGAAAATAGGAAGAGGAACTAAGAACTAGGAACCAGGAAGAGGGAGAGAAAGATGATGATAAATGGGAATTAGGAAGAGAAACTAGATAGAAGAACTAGGCAGAGAAAGAGGAGCTAAAAAATAGGAAGAGGAAGAGAAACTAAGAACTAGGGACCAGGAAGAGTGAGAGAAAGATGAAGGTAAATCGGAATTAGTCAGAGGAAATAGGAAGAGAAACTTGGAATTGGAACTAGGAAGAAGATCAATGAAGAGGAACTAAGAACTAGGAAGAGGAACTAAGAACTATGAGCCAGAAAGAGGGAGAGGAGGATGAAGGTGAATGGGAGTTAGTAAGAGGAACTAGATGGAGGAACTAGGATGAGAAATTTGAAAACGGAACTAGGAAGAGGATCAAGGAATAGGAACTAAGAACTAAGAAGAGACCAAGGAATATGAAGATGAATGGGAATAAGTAAGAGAAACTAGATAGAGGAACTAGGAAGAGAAAGAGGAGCTAGGAACTAGGAAGAGAAAGAGGAAGAGGAAATAGAAAGTAGAAAGATGAAGAAGAACTAGGAACTAGGAAGAAGAAGTAAGGACTAAGAACTAGGAAGAGGAAGATGAACATGAATGGGAGTTAGTAAGAGGAACTAGATAGAGGAAGTAGGAAGAGAAACTTGGTAATGAAACTAAGAAGAGGAACAAGGAAGAGGAACTAAGAACTAGGTACTAGGAATTAGGAAGAGGACGAGGAATATGAGGATGGATGGGAATTATCAAGAGGAACTTGGAAATAGAACTAGTAAGAGAAACTAGAAAGATGAACTAGGAAATGGAATTTGAAGGAGGAACCAATTAGCGTAACTAGGAAGAAGAAGAGGAGTATAAGTGAGTAAATTTTGTTTGTAGGTCTTACGGTCTTCATTAAATTAAATAAATATATAACAAACGAAAATTATTAAAAACGTTCGTTTATTAATGACGTTTCGGCATCACTGCGTGCCTTTTTCAAAGTATCTAGAATAAAATGATGTAAATAACAACAGTTTTTTTTAAATACATATTTCTAAAGTTAAATTAAAAGTAAATGAGATTAAAAGTACCTGGTTTTGTAATATATAAACTTCAAATTTGGAGTATGACATGTGAATGTTGATGGAAGTCAAATTTTAAAATATAAACTTGTCTGACTCCAATTTGGTAACATTATAAAAATGTGAATAAAAGCCAAAGCAACTGGATTTGATTTGGGTTTAAAATTTATTTTATGATACTTTGATATATTTTATTAACATTCATGATTTCTGTCTGTAAGTTAATAGAGATATTATGATATTTGTTAATGAAAATGGATTCCAATATTCGTCTTTTGTTGATTCTTATCAAATCTTATTAATAAAGAAGAGGAGCTGGGAACTAGGAATAGGAAGAGGAACTACAAAATAGGAAGATGAAGAGAAAATAGGAACTAGGAACATGAAGTAAGAACTAGGAACTAGAAAGAGGAATATGAAGGTGAATGGGAATAAGTAAGAGGAACTAGATAGTGGGAGTAGGAAGAGAAATTTGGAAATCAAACTAGGAAGATGAACAAGGAAGAAGAGCAAGAAAGAGGAACTAAGAAGTAGGAACTAGAAAGGGGACGAGGAATATCAAGATAAGTGGAAATTATTAAGAGGAACTTGGAAACGAAACTAGGAGGAGAAACTAGAAAGATGAACTAGGAAGAGGAATTTGGAAGAGGAACTAGTTAGAGAAACTAGAAAGAGGAACTAGGAAGAGGAACTAGGAGGAGAAACTTGGAAGAGCAACTAAGAAGAGGAAGAGGAGCTAGGAACTGGGAATAGGAAAAGGAACTACAAACTAGGAAGAGAAAGAGGAACTAGGATCTAGGACGAGAAAGAGGAACTATATAGTTAAATTTTCAATTAAGGAAATTAATTTTCTACCAACGAAAGAGCGAATTATGGCTAATATAGTTAAATCTTCAGAAGGGATAAATTATGTAAAAAATGATAAAAGCAGACTTTTCAATTAGAAAGAATAAACGTTTATGCAAAAATATTTGGATTATTTTCTTAGGCTTTATTAATTCAGTTCACATTTAGGCAAAAAAAAAAGAAAAAAGGGGAAAAGGAGAAGTTTTTCGGAAACAGGAAAAAAAGAAGGAAGCAGTGGAATAGGGGAAAGAGTGTGAAGTTTGAGAGGGGGAAGAGGAAGAAGAATAGGAGCTAGGAAGAATAACTAGAAAGTGAAACTAAGGAGAGGAAGAAGAAGAGGAACTGGGTAGAGGAAAAGGAATAGGAACGAGTAAGATGTACTAGACAGAGGAATTTGAAAGATGGACAAGGAAAAGGAGCTTGGAAGAGGAACTAGGAAGATAATGTAGGTCGTGATATGAGGAAGAGGGACCAGGAATAGGAAGATAAAGGGGAATGGGAGTTAGTATGAGCAACTAGATACAAGAACTAGGAAGAAGAACTAGGAAGAGAAAGTAGGAATAGGAAGAGAAAGATGCAGATGAATGGGAATTAGTAAGACGAACTAGATAGAGGAACTAGGAAGGAGAACTTGTAAGAGTAACTAGGACGAAGAACTAGGGAGAGGAACTAAGAAGTGGAAAATAAAGACGAAGGTTAATGGAAATTTGCAAGAGCAACTAAGTAGAGGAACTGGGAAGAGGAACTTGTAAGAGGAACTTGTAAGAGGAACAAGGACGAGGAGCTAGGGTAATTAACTAGGAAGAGGAAGATAAAGATGAATGGGAATCAATAAGAGGAACTAGATAGAAGAACTAGGAAGGAGAACTATAATGAGGAAATTGATGAGGTATGAGAATTAGGAAAAGGAACTAGATACAGGAAGTAGGAAGAGGAAGAGGAACTAGTAACTAGGGAGAGGAACTAAGAACAGGAACTAGGAACTAGGAACTAGGAAGAGGAAGATAAAGATGAATGGGAATTAGTAAGATGGACTAGATAGAGGAACTAAGAAGGGGAACTTGGAAGAGGAACTATGACGACGAACTAGGGAGAGGAACTAGGAAGTGGAAGATGAAGATGAAGACGAATGGAAATTTGTAAGAGCAACCACATAGAGGAACTAGGAAGAGGAACTTGTAAGAGGAACAAGGTCGAGAAACTAGGGATATTAACTAGGAAGAAGAAGATAAAGATGAATGGGAATCAATAAGAGGAATTAGATAGAAGAACTAGGAAGGAGAACTATGAAGAGGAAGTTGATGAGGAATGAGAATTGGGAAGAGGAAGTAGATAGAGGAACTGAAAGAGGAAGAGGAACTAGAAACTAGGAAGAGGAAATAAGAACTAGAATCTAGGAAGAGGAAGATGAAGTGAATGAGAATTAGTAAAAGAAACTAGATAAAGGAACTAGTAAGAGAAACTAGAAAGAGGATATAAGAAAAGGAACTAGGAAGAGAAATTTGGAAGAGGAAATAGGACAAGGAGCTAGGGAGAGGAAGATGAAGATGAATGGGAATGAGTAAGTGAAACTATTATAGATAGAGGAACTAGGAAGAGAAACTAGGGAGATGAACTGGGAAGAGGAACTCGTAAGGGAAACTAGAAAGAGGAACTAGGAAGAGAAACTGGGAAAAGGAAACAGGACGAGGAACTAGGAAGAGCTAGCAGGGAGAGGGTGAGGACGATGAAGAAGAATGGAAATTAGTAAGAGGAACTAGATCAAAGTACTAGGAAGTGGGACTAGGACGAAGAACTAGGGAGAGGAACTAGAAAGTAGAAGATGAAGATGAAGATGAATGGGAATTCGTGACAGGAAGTAGATAAAGTGGATAGGAAGAGGACCTTGGAAGTGGAACAAGGACGAGAAACTAAGGAGATGAACTAGGAAGAGGAAGAGGAAGATAAAAATGACTGGAAATTAGTAAGAGGAACTAGATAAGGGAACTAGAAAGGAGAACTGGGAAGAGCAAGTTGAAGATGAATGAGAATTAGTCAGAGGATCTAGATAGATGTACTAGGAAGAGGAAGAGGAACTAGCAAAAGGTAGAGGAACCAGGAAGTTGAAGAGGAACTAGGAGCTAGAAACTAGGAATTAGGAGAAAGAACTAAGAACTAGGAAGAGGACAAGGAATATGAAGATGAATGGGAATTATAAAAAGACAAACTAGATAGAAGAACTAGGAAGAGAAAGAGAAACTAAGAACTAGGAAGAGGAAGAGGAACAAGAAAGTAGGAAGATGAAGAAGAACTAGGAACAAGGAAGAAGAAGTAAGGAATAGGAACTAGGAAGAGGAAAATGATCATGAATGGGAATTAGTAAAAGGAACTAGATAGAGGAAGTAGGAAGAGAAACTTGGATATGAAACTAGGAAGAAGAACAAGGAAGAGGAACTAAGAACTAGGAATTAGGAAGAAGAAGAGGAATATGAGAATGGATGGGAATTATCAAGAGGAACTTGGAAACAAAACTAGAAAGAGAAACTAGGAAGACGAACTAGGAAATTTAATTTGAAAGACGAACCAGTTAGCGAAACTAGCAAGAGGAAGAGGAGCTAGGAACTAAGATTAGGAAGAGGAACTACAAGCTAGTAGTTACATTTTCAATTAAGGAAATTAATTTTCTATTAACGAAAAAGCGAATTATGAATAAAATAGTTAAATCTCCAGAAAGGATAAATTCTGTAAAAAATTATAAAAGCAGACTTTTCAATTAAAAAGAATAAACATTTATGCAAAAATATTCGGATTCTTTTCTAAGGCTTTATTAACCCCTTCGTTGGCAGAGAGAACTCGACAAAAAGTACCCAAAATGGCAACGAATGGGTTAATTCAGTTCGCATTTAAGCAAAATAAAAAAGAAAAAAGGGGTAAAGGGAAAGTTTTTCGGAAACAGGGGAAAAAGAGGAAGGCAGTGGAATAGGGGAAAGAGTTTGAAGTTTGAGAGGAGGAAGAGGAAGAAGAATAGGAGCTAGGAAGATGAACTAGAAAGTGAAACTAAGGAGAGGAAGAAGAAGAGGAAAGGGGAAAAGGGGAAGTTTTTCGGAAACAGGGGAAAAAGAGGAAAGCAGTGGAATAGGGGAAAGAGTGTGAAGTTTGAGAGGAGGAAGAGGAAGAAGAATAGGATCTAGGAAGATGAACTAGAAGGTGAAACTAAGGAGACGTAGAAGAAGAGGAACTAGGTAGAGGAAAAGGAATGTGAACGAGTGAGATGTACTAGACGGAGGAATTTGAAAGATAGACAAGGGAAAGGAACTTGGAAGAGGAACTAGGAAGAGGAAGAGTGACGTGGTGCGAGGAAGAGGGACTAGGAATAGGAAGATAAAGGGGAATGGGAATTAGTATGAACAACTAGATACAAGAACTAGGAAGAAGAACTAGGAAGATGAAGTAGGAGGAGGAAGAGGCAGATGGAGATAAATGGGAATTTGTAAGAGGAACTAGGTAGAGGAACTAGGAAGAGGTACTTGGAAGAGAAACAAGGACGAGGAACAAGGGAGAGGAACTAGGGAGAGGAACTAGGAAGAGAAAAAGGAAGATGAAGATGAATAGGAATTAGTAAAAGAAACTAGATAGTGGAACTAGGAAGTTGAACTAGGAAGATTAAGTTGAAGAGGAATGGGAATTAGTAAGAGGAACTATATAGAAGAACCAGGAAGAGGAAGAGGATCTAAGAACTAGGTAGAGGAACAGGGACTAGAAACTAGGAAGTCGTAGCGGAACCAGGAACTAGGAAATAAGAAAAAGAACTAAGAGATAGGAAATAGGAACTATAAACTGGGAAGAGGGGAGAAGAGGATGATGTTGAAGATGAACGGGAATCAGTGAGCGAAATCAGATAGAGGAACTAGGAAGATGAAATAGGAAGAGGAACCAGTAAGAGAAACTAGAAAGAGAAACGAGGAAGAAGAACTAGGAAGAGAAACTTGGAAGAGGAACTAGGAGGACGATCTGGGAAGAGGAAGAGGAGATAGAAACTAGGAATAGGAAGGGGAACTAGAAACTTGGAAGAGAAAGAGGAACTAGGAAGAGAAAAAGGAACTATGAATTAGAAGGGGAAAAGGAAGTAGGAACTATGGAGAGGAAGAGGAACTAGAAAGATGAACTAGAAAGCGGAACTAGTAAGAGAAGATAGCAAGAGGAACTAGGGAGAAGAATTGAGAAAAGAAACTAGGAGGAGGAACTGGGAGGAGAAAGAGGAGACAGAAACTAGGAATAGGAAGAGGAGACAGAAACTAGG
>JAWWEA010000062.1:28332562-28343570 GCA_035222095.1 Andricus quercuspetiolicola | reverse complement strand
TTTTAAGCAAATAAAGTCCTGGATTTGTTTTGTTCCATCAGAAACCGCACTTCTCTTAAACTAATAGTCCCAAAGGGTTCTAGTAGGGGTTAATTTAAAGGGATTTTTATGCTCTACAAATCAGGCCCTATGAACTTTTTACGCATCTCTTAACCGGAATCAACAGTCCACCAAACAATTTTAAGCAAATAAAGTCCTGGATTTGTTTTGTTCCATCAGAAACCGCACTTCTCTTAAACTATCAGTCCCAACGGGTTCTAGTAGGGGTTATTCTAAAGGGATTTTTATGCTCTACAAATCAAGCCCTATGAACTTTTTACGCATCTCTTAACCGGAATCAACAATCCACCAAACAATTTTAAGCAAAAAAAATCCTGAATCTATTTTGCTCCAGCAGAAACCGCATGTCTCGTACACTACTAGTCCCAAAGAGTTCCAGTAGGGGTTATTTTGAAGGGACGTTTATGCTCTACAAAATCAGGCCCTGTGAAATTTGTATGCATCTCTTAACCGGAAGCAACAATCCACCAAACAATTTTAAGCAAATAAAGTCCTGGATATGTCTTGTTCCATCAGAAACCGCACTTCTCTTAAACTATCAGTCCCAAAGGGTTTTAGTAGGGGTTATTCTAAAGGGATTTTTATGCTCTACTAATCAATCCCTATGAACTTTTTACGCATCTCTTAACCGGAATCAACAATTCATCCCAAAAATTTAGGCAAAAATATTCTGGATATGTTTTGTTTCAGCAGAAACCGCATTTCTTTGAAACTATTAGTCCCAAAGGGTTCCAGTAGTTGTCATTCTAAAAGTATTTTTATGCTCTACGAATCGAGTCATATATACTTTTTACGCATCTCTTAATCAGAAACAACAATCCACCCAAAAACATTAAGTGAAAAAAATTCTGGATATATTTTGTTCCAGCAGAGACCGCATTTCCCTTAAACTATTAGTCCCACAGGGTTCTAGTAGGGGTTATTTCAAAGGGATTTTTATGCTCTCCAAATCAAGCCCTATGAACTTTTTACGCATCTCTTAACCGGAAGCAACAATCCACCAAACAATTTTAAGCAAAAAAAATCCTGAATCTATTTCGCTCCAGCAGAAACCGCATTTCTCTTAAACTAATAGTCCCAAAGGGTTCTAGTAGGGGTTAATTTAAAGGGATTTTTATGCTCTACAAATCAAGCCCTATGAACTTTTTACGCATCTTTTAACCGGAAGCCACAATCCACCAAACTATTTTGAGCAAATAAAATCCTGAATCTATTTCGCTCCAGCAGAAACCGCATTTCTCTTAAACTGATAGTGCCAAAGGATTCTAGTAGGGGTTATTCTAAAGGGATTTTTATGCTTTGCCAATCAAGCTCTATGCACTTTTTACGCATCTCGTAACCGGAATCAACAATTCACCCGAAAAATTTAGGCAAAAATATTCTGGATATGTTTTTTTTCAGCAGAAACCGCATTTCTCTAAAACTATTAGCCCCAAAAGGTTCCACTAGGGGTCATTCTAAAAGTATTTGAATGCTCTACAAATCGAGTTATATATACTTTTTACGCATCTCTTACCGGGAAACAACAATCCATCCAAAACTTTCAAGCAAAAAAAATTCTTGATATATTTTGCTCCGGAAGAAATCGCATTTCTCGTAAACTATTAGTTCCAATGGGTACAAGTAAAGGTCATTTTAAAGGGATTTTTATGCTCTACAAATCGTGTCATATGAAATTTTTACGCATCTCTTAACCGGAAGCAACGATACACCCAAAAATTATGAATATATTTTGCTCCAGCAGAAACCGCATGTCTCGTACACTATCAGTCTCAACGGGTTTCAGCAGGGGTTATTTTAAAGGGATGTTTATGCTCTGCAAATCGGGCCCTATAAATTTGTTATGCATCTCTTAACCGGAAGCAACAATCCACTTAAAAAATATTAAGCAAATAGCATTCTGGATCTATTTCGTTCCAGCAGAAACCGCATTTGTCGTAAACTATTAGTCCAAAATGGTTCTAGCAGGGGCCATTTTAAATGGATTTTTAATCTCTGCAAATCGATCACTATGAAATTGTTACGCATCTCTCATGCGGAAGCAACAATCAACCTAAAAAATTGTAGACAAAAAAAATTCTGGATGTATTTTGTTTCAGCAGAAACCGTATTTTACGGTTTAATGAGAACGCTTTTTCGGTTAAAGACTCCACTTGATTACTTCCTTTCTGAGAGGTTTTTGATTAAGGTTTCTAAAAGGAAAAAGGTAGAAGAGATTTGGATCTTTTCATTATCATTCCCTTTACGTAACTTGGTGCGTCATTTTGTTCGCATTTTGTGATTGGTTGTGCATGACCTTCAGTTTTTATGTCACGCGCACAGAAATGAACAAAAATGGTAAATACGCAGGATTCGATTTAATCGATCCTTCCTTCCTTCCATTCCGTCAGGTCACTTTCTCTTATAAAGGACTTGTGTGTTGGTCCCACGTGTTTCCGAAAAAGCCGAACTTTTTTGTTTTTAAATAAACGAAAACGTCCTTTTTTAAATTGTTTTTTTCCTTGTACAAAAGAAAAAAAAACCCACTGCAGACACGCAATTAAACAAATTAATTTGCTATCAAGTATTTTGAAAAACCGCAATTTATGTGCCAAAACTGAGCAAACGGGACATTAGTTGATCAAATTTATTATGAACAATAAAAAATTGTTTCAAAAAATCAATTGTAGCAGATATTCATGACTAAATAACTTTTTTTCAAAAACAAAGACAGAATTTTGAGAATAAGAGAAGAAAAATTGCTTACGAGATTGTTAATAACAATAACAATTATATATGATTATCCAACTTTACTAGCAAAGTTTGAAAACCTATTACTTGCAGGCGATTATGTTTGATCGAAAAACTCGTTTTCCTTATAAATGTTTCAAATTTAGTAAGAAATACATATTAGTTTATAACAAATGCAACCAATCTTTAAACTTCTGAGTTACCACTAGAAAATGTTCTTAAATAGTTTGGTCTCTTGAAATCAGTCACTAAAAGTCAGTCATTTCGACTGATTGATTCAGTCAGCAATATTGACTTATTCATCTGTTAAAACGACTGTTTTGTCAGTAGAAAAGGCTGATTTTTCAGTCAAATTTTGATTAATTTAAATTTAGAGTGCATTAAAAGTTTATTGAATATCAGGTTTTACCAGAGAAGACAAGCAATTTGCTTAATCAGGATTAAGAGAATAATAAATAACGTAATTAAAGTCGGATAAATTGTTTTGTTATTCTCATGTAAGTTGATAATGAACGAAAGTTCACATATATAAATAATATCAATCACGTGCATCTCTTCCACACGTATGCAAATTGAATTATTTATCTTTATAGCTTACAGCTTGCATTTAACAATAATTAAGAAGAAAAATGATTTCTTTCTGATTTTAAAAATCCACACTGCAATTGTTAACCGATTTTGGATTTTGGTTTTTAGGGAAATTTTATAATTAAATTTAGAATTGGTATGTGCAGGCAATTTTCGAATTCTTGTTAAAAATTTTATGTTAATGCAAATAGCAAACAAACGTCGATTCTTCTTTGTTTTTGTAAAAAAAAACTTTCCTACGCTCAGCATTCAAAAAGTTATTTTTAATTCATATTATATTGTTAATTATGAGGAGAAATATTTAATTTTAATTAAACGAATTAAATTTAATTTTAATTCATGACGTTCAGTCTAAACATCCTATAACACAACAGAGCAAAAAATTGAAAAATACATGAATTTTGAAACAAATACTTAAAATGGTGAATTTTACAACAAAATTCTTTAAGAAAACAGTTTAGTTTTTAACATCAAGAAGTTGAATTTTCAAGAAAAAAAGAGGTAAATTCGCAACGAAAAATGTAAAAAAAAATTCTATTATAATTCAGAGATACTTTCTCTTTGAAATACTACTTCTACTCTAAAAACTACTTGAAGTTCTTTCTTTTTCCAAAGTTTGGAAGAAGGAATTTTTAAATTGTGACGAATTTTGACTTGGAACAAGGATTTTTCAAACTCCTTTCTTCTCAATTCCAGTTTTAATTCTTTAAAAAAATTTCCGTTCCATGTCAAAAATTCCCTGTTCCAAGTGAAATTATATTTCTTTACCGAAACTCCCTGTCCTGAAATAAAAACGATAATTATTTTTACTTATATGCTCTACAACTGTAAATAAAGTGGAAATCATTTTTTAAATTGACCGGTTTCCCGGTGAAGTCGCCACCCTGCCCTTACTATTTTGAAAAAATTACTCTAATGCTAATATTTTTTTTTAATTGCTCGCGAATGCAACTATTTTTTTCACGCAGCTTTTAAACATATTTTGAAAATTCTTCGCTAATTGGCTAAGGTAACGTACACGTCATGTCAAAAATCGCAATTTCAAAAGATTGAAAAGATTTTTAAAACATTTCAATAAATTTCAAAGATTCTTGAAGGATTTTATAGGGTTTCAAAACTTTTAGAGTATTTTAAGAGATTCCAGAAATTTTCAAAGATTTCAAGGGATTTGTAGGGATTTTACCAGACCTACGCAATTTTATAGGATCTTCAAGTAATTAAAAATTTTGTAAGGATTTGAATGATTTTAGATTAATTTAGAACATTCCACGAAATTTCAAGAGATCTCCAAAATTTCCAGGGATTTTAAAAGAGCATCAAATATATGAAAGTGTTTCAGGCAATTTTTGGGATTAAATGAAATTTTAAGGGATTTCATCGTATTTTATAGGGTCTCAGAGGATTTCAAAAAAAGGGATTTGAAAAAATATGAAGGATTTCAAGATTTTACAAATTTCCAAGAAATTTCATGAGATTTCATAGAATTTCGTAGGATTATAGAAAATTCCGAGAGATTTTCACATTTCTAAGGAATTTCAAATGACTTCACAAGATCTCAGAAGGTTTAAAATATTTATATGAATTTTTATGGTATTTATAAAAATTAGAAGGATTTCAAGCAATTTTACCATATTTGTAAAGCTCAAAGGATTTTAAAATAAATTAAAAGATTCTATAAGATTATAAGGAATTTCTGTAGGTTTAATGGGATTTAGACATTTTTTTTAGAGTTTTCCAGGGATTTTAGAGGGTTTCAACAGAATACAGGGATTTTTCATAAATGTCAAGAAATTGCATAAAATATAAAATATTTGAAGGTATTTCAAGAGGCTTCATCAGGTTTTTATAAATTTTACGGGATTTCAGAGGATTTCAAAGATTCTATAATTTTGATCTTAAGATCTTAAAGAGTTCAACGTATTTTAAAAGATTCCAAGGAATTTAACGAGATCTAAAAATTTTTAAGGATTTTCAAATAATTTTGTAGGATTTAAGAAAATTTATAGAGATATTACAAATTTCAAGATATTGAACGGGATCTAAAATATTTCAAAGAATTTTTTGCAGAAATGTTATCAGACATAAGTTATAGGATCTCCGAGGACTTGAGAGATTAAAAAAATATCAGATTTCAAAAGATTTGAGGGTATTTTACAAGATTCCAAGAAATTTCGAGCCATTTCAAAAATTTTAAGGGATTTTAGGAAGTAAATGAAATGAAATAAAATTTCAAAGATTTTTCACGGATTTTATAAGATTTCAGAGGATTTAAAAGATTTTTTTGAAGGAATTGTAAAAGATATTAAATATTTCAAGATGCTGTACGGGATTTTAAGCGACTCTTAGGGTCTTTACAAGATTTAGGAGATTTCAAAAATTTCGAAGAATATTGAGGAATTTCAAAGGATTATAGGGAATGTCAATAGATTAAAAAATTTCTAAGGAATTTCAAATGCTTTTTTAAGATTCAAAGGAATTTTTAAGATATTTACCAAATTTCAAAGTATTTTAAGAGTTTTACAATATTTGAGGGACTCCTTGCATTTAAAAAAAAATAAAAGATTTCAAGGATTTTTAATAGATTTCAGTAGATTTAAACGGATTTCAAAACTTTTCGTATATTGTAAAGTATTTCAAGAGATCTCAGAAACTATCAAATATTAAAAGGGATTTCAAGGGTATTTTTGAGATTTTATGGGATTTGACGGAATTTCCGAGATGATTTAAGAGGACTTCAAAGATGTCATAATTTTTTAAGGAATTTTGAAAGATATTACAGATTTCAACATTTTTTACGGGATTTTACTCGATTTTTGTGGGATTATTAGGATTTTCACAGTATTTGAGGAACTAGAAGATTTTAAGTAATTTGACGAGATTAACAAATTTTAAAGGATTTTCAAAAAATTTCGTGGGGCTTAAAAAAATTTCGATGGATTTCAAAAAGCTATTCAGAATATCAATAATATTTCAAAAATCTCAAAGGATCCAAGCGGATTTCCGGAGAACATTAGGAAAAAAATGAAAGTTCAAGGAACTTCTAGGGATTTTTAAGAATTTCAGGGATTTGAGAGATTTCAAGGAAATCTAAGGGAATTTTCAAGAATACGAATTTCAAGGAATTTCATCTAATTTAAGGGACTTATAATTTTCCAGGTTAGTTTAATTGATCTCCGAAGTGAGTTTATGAAATTAGCAATTTTTAGAAATCTGTGATTGCTTCTATGATTACTTTTTTTTCGATTTGAAAAATGGAATAATCTGAACAGATTGGTTCTCAATCAATTACAGATTCTATAGATGAAAATCAAAAATATCTTATTCTCTTAAAAGTTGACTTCTTGAAATTGGTGTATGAAAAAAATGCTATTTTTATTTCATTTTTGTAAAAAATAATTTTCTTAAATTTTCATTTTTTACACTTTAATATTTTTTTTGAAATACAATAGAAAGAAAGTGACAAGAATAAGCAATAAAAATCTATCTACTGATAAAAATACATTTAAAAAATGTCTAGTATGAGTCTTTGTGAATTATATTCTTTACCTATTTTTTCAATCATTTAATTTCTTGAAGTTTTTTCTGATATGTTTTTAAAGCTAGTTTTCAAAAAAAGTTTGAACGAAAAATGGACCATCAATAATAAATGAAATAGCTTGAAAAAAATGAAATTAATAAATGCAAGGACAATAATAAATATAAATAATAATATAATAACATAATATTTAATATAATATAATAAATAATTAAAAATAAATAATAAATAAAATAAATTTTGTATTTAAAATCTTTTTCTCACCTTACGTCTTTTGGTTTTTCGCGGTAAACAACAGGTATTCCCACAACTACCCCAGCACTTTGCCAGTTTTACTGGACGTCGGCTTCGACATCCATTTTCACTGTAGTACTCACGGGTGTGTTCTTTTCGACATGTTGGCGCTAAAAAGAGAAAATCATTAGTAAACTAGTAAATATTCAAAAACTACGAAATTCCTAAGAATTAAAAAAAAATTTGGTAATTAAAAAAGAAAGAATCTGACGATTAAATTTGAAAACACACTTTTAAATGTCCCTATAATTTAAACATACTAAAACTTGAAACCTATTTCTGAACACTTTCATTATTTTTAATTGTTATTATTTATTTAGAAATTTAACTTTAAAATAATCGTCGTATCTGGCTGGTATGTAAAATACCATTAATTCTCCATATCTTGATATAGTTTACTGTTAAATCAAATGAAAATTGTTTAAGAAATTATTAATATATTAAAAAAACTAAGAATTAGAACAAAATATTGTAATTTGATGAAAAATAGCGAAAAAATGCATTTTTTGATTTTTCCTGTTAAAAGTTGCGTTCAAACAAATCTCAATTGTTTGAATAATCAATAAATAGTAAAACACAATGAAAAAAATTCACTCTTTGAATTCATGAATTAGGCTGAAAAATACCTTCGAGAAGACCTCTAATTCGTGATATTATGAGATAATGAATTGTTTAAACTGATAAAATTGTTTAAATAAGAAGTAACTTGAAAAAAGTTTCAACAAAACTATTCAATTTTTAAGCCCAAAAGTCGAATTTTATACAAAATAGTTGAATTTTCAACAAAAAAGTTAATTTTCAACCGAATAGTTGAATTATCAACTAAAATCAAGAGAGAAAATGTTTTAAATTAAATTGTTCAATTTTTCAAAACAAAAAGGCGAATTCTCTAGAAAAAATTGAATTCTTAACCCAAAAATAATCATTTTCAACCAAAAGGTTAATTTTTAATCAAATAGTTTAACTTCCTACGAAGAGAATAGAATTTTCAACCCAAAATGACGAATTTTTAACCAAAAAATTCAATTCTTATGGGAAAAAGAGAAAATTTATTCAAAATAGTTCAATTTTTAACAAAAAAGTTAATTTTAAATCAGATAGTTGAACTATCAAGCACAAAAGACGAATATTTCAGAGGATGAGTTCAAAAACCAATTAAATTCTTGCCAAAACAGTTAAATTTTCAACAAATAAATTAAACTTTAAACAAGATAGTTGAATTTTCAACTAAGATCAATAGAACATTTTTTTTCAATTAAACTGTTGAATTTTTAAAACAAAAAAGCGAATTCTCTAGCAAAAATTAAATTTTTAACCCGAAGATATGAATTTTCAACAAAAAACTTAGTTTTTAATCAAAAAGTTAATTTTAAACTAACTATTTTAGAAGACTCTTGAATTTTCAATCCAAAAGGACGAATTTTTTTATCCAAAACGACAAATTTTCAATAAAACAGTTAAATTTTCGACAAAATAATTAAACTTTTATCAAAATAGTTGCATTTTTAACAAAATAATTAAAATTTCAACGAAATAGTTGAATTTTCAACTAAAATCAAGAGAGAAAATTTTTTTAAATTAAATTTTAGAATCTTCAAAGCAAAAAGGCAAATTCTCTAGAAAAAAATTGAATTTTTTACCCGAAATTATGAATTTTCAACCAAATACTTGAACTTTCTACATTTTTAAGCCAAAAAAATAGTTTTTCACGAAACAGTTGAATTTTCAACCTAAAAATATGAATTTTTAACAAAAAAGTCAATTTTCAACCAAATAGTTTAATTTTAAACTAAAAGCGATCAATTTTCAATCAGGTGAAATTTGTAGTTGAAAAAATTTACTTTCAACAGAAACAAAATGAATTTTTAACAAAAGAGTTTAACCAAAAAGATGGATCTTCAACTAATAAAATGAATTGTTAAAAAAGTAGCTTAACCGTCAACCAAGAGGTTGAATTTTCAATCAAGAAGATTGATTAATTAAATAAGTGAATAATAATTAACACCAATATTCCACAAAACCCTTCATGAACAAAAATGTGTTTTTTTCTCCATGTTATTCTTATGGGAGAAATGAAAAAGAAATGCGAAAATTTTGGGTTTTTTGGGCCACCCATGGTTTCCTCATGAGTTTTGACATGTTCCAGAATTTGTTTTTATTGCCTCGGAAATGAACACCGAAACATAAGTAGCTTTTACGTTTTTTTTGTTATAATTGTGAATTAAAAATAAAAATAAAAACATACAAGAGAAAAAAAGAAGGAAGTGGATTTGGAAGTTTTCTTTTTCTTTCCTCTTAACATTTACTTATTTATTTTTTGGTTTCAATGAAGACATTTAAAATGGTATACTCCGATTTAATGGTTCTATTGTTTTCTTTTTATTTATTAAAAATTTCTCAGTCTATTTTCTCTCAATTTCTAGGAATTTCGTAGGTAAATTTGAATGTTGGACATTAAAGAGCAATTTAAATTTTTATTTATACTAAATTTATTGTTTTAAATTCGAAACTTTGATAGTGGTACTTTTTAAAAATAAGGTTTTACCTTTTTCACAATATCGACCCTGCCATCCAAGCTGACATCGACACGTGTAGCTGTTTCCATAAGACGATGGCACGCACTGCGAACCTTTTCTACACTCGTTTCCGAGACATGCATCAGTAACCACTGGACTTATGATGCTGTAATCTGAAACAATCCAATAAAAAAGAATTTGAAAAAAATTGTTAAAAAAAAGGATTTTTTTCGAAATGGTATCCCTTCACAAAGAAACAGTTTCTATGGGTGCCACAAAAAAAACCTTTTTTGGACCACCCTCATACTCATTTTACAGGTATATTCTGGGGTCATATCATATATCTGAGGGATCGCCAGACGCTGCCACCGACCCTTGCCAGTAGGGGGGTCCTTTGCACTAATGAGGAATAAAATACGAAACATAAACATTTTCTAATTTGTGAGTTAGTAATTTAGAAATATTATATTCTAAATCTACGTTTCTTGGCGATTCCAATGATGTGTTACTTACCTTAATAAGTTGAAAATTAGAATTAGTGAAACAATTGTAAAAGTCCCTATTGTCAGAAATTTTAAACTTTCGTAGAGCAATAAATCGACTGTTCTAAAAAGCAATTATCGCTAGGCGACGCAGATTTTAGCTTACGTTAATACATTGTATCTAAAAATTCCGAAACTTTCAGGGCTCAAACTCAAATGATAACGAATAAAATATTCCTAAATTACTAATCGCAAAATTAAAAAATGTTTATGTTTCGTATTTTATTCCTAATTAGTACAAACGAACCTCTGCTGGAAAGGATCGGCGACAGCGTCTGGCGATCCTTCAGCTATATGGGGAGAATTTGGGTAAAGGGTAAAGCAAGCAGATAAATGGCGATCAAATCGGCACTGTCCACATTCTAGATCATATTCTAAAATGTTTCTCCTGGTTCAGAAAGTTTCAAAAGCCGAAGGTTGCCTGAGGCGCCCCTAAATTTATAATTAAACTCGACAGTGTCAAATATTTGCAGGTTCTTGGAAAGCAAAGTTCAATTTAGAGCTGACTTACCAGAATCTTCGTGTAGAACATGCTCCTGCGGCACAGAGTCTTCTTTGATGTCGCTATTTATCGCCTCGACTTCAATGATGTCCTTGCTTGCCTCATCGGCTTCTTCCTCGCCTGCAGCACATCGCCGGAATAGCCGACGGCAAGGCAGATATCGCCGTTGGCGAGCGCGTTGATGTATTCCGACGAATGGAACTTCTGGATGTGAGGGCGGATCTTGCGCAAGAGCTCGCCG
>JAWWEA010000062.1:28257189-28268527 GCA_035222095.1 Andricus quercuspetiolicola | reverse complement strand
CAACAAAATACATTATTTAAAAATTAATTTTTAAATAAACGGTTGAATTTTCAAAGAAAAAAATAAATTTTTAACAAAATAATTGAATTTATACAAAATAATTAAATTTTAAACTGAATAGTAGAGCTTTTAACTGAAAAAGCGAGTTCTTCATCAAAAATATAATATAGTACACTTTTTAGCTAAAAATAATAGCCTTTTAATTAAGAACAGTTAAATTTTCTACCCAGAAATATAAATTTTCAACAAAAAAGTAAATTTTCGACCAAAAAGACAAATTTTTTACAAAAATATTGAATTTTCGACGAAATAAGTAAATTTTCAACCAATTAATAACATTTTAAACAAAAAAGATTAATTCTCCACCAAAAACATAGTAAACTTTTCAACCAAGAATTAAATCTTATATGAATTTCGAAAAAATTTCAAGACAGGGATATTTAACTTGTTTCTATAAAAATTAACAAATTTTCAACAAAACAGTTGAATTTTGGATCAAAAAGATGATTTCTTTTAATAAAATAGCTGAATTTTCAACAAAATTATTAAACTTTCAATAAACTAGTGAAATTTTGAACTAAATTGGAACTTAAAACCTACAAAGACGAATTTTCAACTAAATGGTCAAATTTTGAAACAAAAATTTTTAACTTGAACCAAATACCAAAAAGACGAATTTTTTAGATGACAGTCAAATTTTTAACCAGAAAAGTTGAATTTTCAACAAAAAAGTTTACTTTCAAACAAGAAAGATGCTTTTATAACAAAAAAATTCAATTTTTGACCCAAAAAGATGATTTTTTAATAAAATAGTCGAATTTTCAACAAAATGATTACACTTTTAACAAAATAGTTGAGGTTTTAACCAAACAGTTCAATTTTCAACCTAAAAACATGAATTTTCAATTAAATGGTCAATTTTCGCACAACAAATTTTAAGCTTTACCCAAAAACCAAAAAGACTGATTTTTTAAACGACAGTTAAATTTTTAACCAGAAAAGTTGAATTTTCGACAAACAAGTTTATTTTCAAATAAGAAAGATACTTTTCTAACAAAACAGTTCAATTTTCGACTAAAAAAGATGATTTTTTAAAAATGTAGTTGAATTTGTAACCAAATAATTAAACTTTTAACGAAATAGTTGAACTTTCAAGCTACAAATATGAATTTTCAACTATATGGTCAAATTTTCAAACAGAAAATTTTAAACTTTAACCAAAAACCAGAAACTCTAATTTTTTAGATAGCAGTTAAATCTTTAACCAGAAAAGTTGAATTTTGAACAAAAAAGTTTATTTTCAAAAAAGGAAGATACTTTCCTAACAAAACAGTTCGATTTTCGGACAAAAAAGATGATTTTTGAACAAAATAATTGAATTTTCAATAAAATAATTAAATTCTGAACAAAATAGGGGAGTGTTCCGCCAAATATTTGAATTTTCAATCTACAAAGATGAATTTTCAATCAAATGGTCAAATTTTCGAACAACAAATTTTAAACTTTAACTAAAAACCAAAAAGATGAATTTTTCAGATGACAGTTAAATTTTTAACCAAAAAAGGTTGAATTTTCAACAAAAAAGTATATTTTAAAACATGAAAGATACTTTCCTAACAAAACAGTTCAATTTGCGAACAAAAAAAATGACTTTAGGGAAAAATAATTGAATTTTCAACAAAATAATTAAACTTGTAACAAAATACTTGAATTTTCAACCAAATAGTTGAATTTTCAACCAAATGGTCGAATTTTGAAAGAAAAAAGATTTAACTATCAACCAAAAATGGTTAGATTTTCTTATTGGGTTCTACATATTCAGTTCGCATTTAAACAAAAAAAAGCGTGAGGTGGGGGAAGTTTCTTGAAAGAATGGGGAAAAAGGGTATAAAGAGGAATTCTTTAAAAAGGGAGTAGGGGAAAGTGTGAAGTCTGAAATAAAATTTAAAAACCGGATAAGTACTACACTTTCTTAATATAATACAATGTAATTTCAATTTGATTGATTAGTACTTTCAAAAAAGTAACAAAAAGTAGGGATGATTTATTAATAATTGTTTAATTACTTACAAAACATGGAGGGTTGCCATATCTTCAAAATCCGTTTTGAAAATGACCGAAATGTTGTTCCCCTGCAGGTCTCTGAAACAAAAAAAAAAACAGATCAGTTTTCATATGAAAAAAATTATTCCAAATAGGCACTGCAAATTTCCAAAAAAGGGTCTCATAGCCTATTAAGACGTTAATTAAGTCGTTAAAACCTTATTCAAAATTTTCCCTCACTTCCCTACACCCTCATTACTCTTTCCGACTGACTTTTCCTACTTTCCCATCCCTCATTTCCACTCACGTCTCCTTCCATACTTTTGATTCCTTACGCTTTCTACATTCCACTACTTCCCCTCCCATCACGTCACCCTTCGCCAGTCATCAAAACTTTACTTCTACTTCTACTTCCTCTACTTCCACCTCTCCTCACTTCTCTAGCTAACATTACTCTTCCCCTACTTCCGTTCCCAAGTCCTCAATTCTTCACCTCACTCACTCTTACTTCTCCGCACTACCACTACTTTTCTTACCCACCATTCACCATTTGCCACCCTTCTCCAACTTCTTCCTCCACGATTTCCCACTCTTCTCGCTTTCCCAGCTGACAATACCCTTGCCCTACTTCCCTTACTGAGCCCGCACTTCCTCACCCCCTACTCACCAACACTTACACTCACTTCTGCTACTTTTCCTCCCTTTACCTGACCTTTTTTGGACCCTTCCCAACTTCTTCCACGACTTTCCACTCCTCGCTTCTCTAGCCGACACTAGTCTTCGCATACTTCATTTTCCCAGCCATCACTTCCTCACTACTACTCATCCCAACTCCTCCTCAATTCCACTATTTTTCCTTCCGTGACTCACTCTTTGCTAGCCCTTCCCAAATTCTTTCTCACATACTTTCCTTCCCCAGCCCTCACTTCCTTATCTCTACTCACTTTCACTTCCCCTCACTTCCACTACTTCCCCTTCTCGCTATTCCCCTACTTTCCCTTTCCTTCCCATCACCACACCTCTCTTCCTCTACTTCCTCATCCCTCTTTAATCTTCCCTTCCCTACTTTCCCATCCCTCATTTCCACTAATTTCCACTAACTTCCTCTACATCGCCACCAGACCCTCCCATCATTTTCCCTCACTTCCCCTCCTTGAAAAAAGTACGACGGACGGAGACCCGACTGAAAAGATAAGGGTTTCTAGCCGGAGTTATGAAATCTTAAAAATGAAGGGAACTCAACATAAAATTGATTATATTAAAACATAGAATATTAAAATACCGAAGTATTGAAGAATGGTAATATTGGTATGTAAAATATGACAATATGAAAATGTTAACATATTTCTTTCTCGTTTTCGATGAAGCTATCAGCATGAATAATTCATGGATGAAAAATTTGGAATCGGAAATGTTGTGTCGACCTTTGCCCCTTGTAACTTTTATAATATCAGTGCAGTTGTGGCTCTTATTTATGCAAGGGTAGATAAAGGGCTATCACGTTGGTGGATGTAATCAAAGTTTGCAGACAAGCCAGCCCCTCTGCCTTGAGGAAGTTATGTCAAAACCAACTGGATATTCATTTCCACCCTCGTCAACCCAGTTCACTTGAAGACAAGTGTGCGGATTTCCCTATTCTCATTTCAAGATCCCTCCACATTTTCTTTACATTCATTGGCGAAATCACATCTCATCTCTGAGCTCAGATTACTTGAAATGCAGAAGTTTGTCTTGAATGATAATTTTCTATCGTCAAAGTTCTGAGGTCAAATGATTTAAGTTTATTCAATTCAATTTTAACTTCAGATAGCAAGAAGGATCCAGGATTGAAATTATAAAACTGCTTCAACAGAAACTCAAAAAAAATTAGGTCAATCATACATTTATTATTAAAAATTAAGAATTGTAATATTTTGCGAAAGTACTAATCAAGTTTTTGTTGTCCTTTTCATTTATTACTTGATTACTTAAAATTTATGTTTATTTAATTTAACTTTAACTTCAGATACCAAGTTGGCTCCAGGAATGAAAATATAGAATGGCTTTAATGGAAACTGGATATAATTAGGTCAATCATACGTTTGTGAATTAAATTTGAGAATTAAATTCAGAGTTCTTAAACAGCAAAATTTTAACCCAAACTATCCCATTTCGTGAAAGTGATATTCAATTCTTTTTCTATACCTTTTATTCATGACTTGATTATTTGAAATGCAGAAGTTTCTCTTGAATGATAATTTTCTATCTTTAAAGTTCCTAATTTAGAAAATTCGAGTTTATTCAATTTAATTTTAACTTCAGAGAACAAAAAACTTCAGGATTGGAAATGCAGAACGGCCTTAATGAGAACTCGATACAATTAGGGCAATTACACATTTATAAATTAAACTTGAGAATTACAATGAGAGTTCATAAATAAAAAAGATTTGACCCTAATTATCCAATCTCACGAAGGTACTATTTAATTTTTTACTCTACTTTTTATTTATTACTTGAAAACTTGAAATGCATAAGTTTGCCTTCAGTGATAACTTTTTATCATCAAAGTTCTGGGATTAAACAATTTAAGTTTATTCAATTTAATTTCAGCTTCAGATACTGAAAAGACTGCAGCATTGATAATATATAACTGCCTGAATAGAAACCCAATAAAATTAGGTCAGTCACACATTTGGAAATCAAAATTGAGAATCCTAATTCCTAAACAGCAAAACTTTAACCTAAATTACCTCACGAAAGTACTATTTCATTTTTTTGTACTTTTTATTTATTTTTTGATTACTTCAAATACATTGTTGATTTGAAATTTTCAAAGTTCTGGGTTCAAAAAATTTCAGCTAATTCAATTTAATTTCAACTTTAGGCACCAAAAAGGCTCTATGATACACAATATAGAACTGCTTTGATAGTAACAAAAAAAAAGTTAGGTCAATCATACATTCATACATTAAATTTGAGAATTGAAAGATTTCACGGAAGCATTAATTGATGTTTCGTTCTACTTTATATTTATCACTTGATTACTTATAATACAGTGTTCTCTCTCGAATGCTAAGTTTTGATTTCCAAAATTCGGAGGTCTAATAATTTAATTTTGTTCAATTTAATTTCAACTTGAGATACCAAGAAGGCTCCAGGATTGAAATTATAGAGCTGCTTCTGTAGAAACTGAAAAAACTTAGGTCAATCATACTTTTAAAAATTAAAATTGAGACTTGCAATATCTCACGAAAGTACAAATCAATTTTCTTTCTACTTTTTATTTATTACTTGATTATTTAAAATGCAGAAGTTTTTCTTGAATGATAATTTTCCATCCTCAAAGTTCTGGGCTCAAACAACTTAAGCTTATTCATTTTAATGTCAACTTCAGATACCAAAACGGCTCTAGTATTCAAAACATAGAACTTCTTTAATAGAAGCGCAAAAAAATAGGTCAATCATACATTTATAAATTAAATCTGAGAATCGCAATCTCTCACGAAAGTATTAATCGATGTTTTGTTCTAACTTATATTTATTACTTGATTACTTATAATACAGAAATATTTAATGAATGGCAAGTTTTATTCTTGAAAATTCAGAGGTCTAACAATTTAATTTTATTCAATTTAATTTCAATTTAGGATACCAAGAAGGCTTCAGGATTTAAAATATAGAACTGCTTCTATAGAAAATTTAAAAAACTAGGTCAATCATATATTTACAAATTGAAATTGAGAATTAATTATATTTCTTGAACACCAAAACTTTGACCTTATTTATCTCACCTCACGAAAGCACTATTTGATTTTTTTTCTACTTTTCATTTATTTCTTGATTACTTGAAATACATGTTAGTTTTCAATCATAAAAGTTCTGGGGTTAAAGAATTTAGGTTTATTCAGTTTAATTTCAACTTCAGATACCAAAAAGGCTCTAGGATTCAAAATATAGAACTGTTTCAATAGAAACTCAAAAAAATTAGGTCAATCATACATTTACAATTTAAATTTGATAATTAGAGCATCTGACATAAGTAATAATTGATTCTTTGTTATACTTTATCAATATTACTTAATTTTTAAAAATGCAGAAGTTTGTATTAAATCATAATCTTCTATCTTTAAAGTTCTGGAGTCAAAGAATTTAGGTTTATTCAATTTAATTTCAACTTCAGATACTAAAAAGGCTCTGGCATTCAGAATATAGAACTACTTTAATAGAAGCATAATAAAATTAGGTCAATCAAATATTAACAAATTAAATTTTAGAATCACAACATCTCACGAAAGTACCAATCGATTTTTGTTCTACTTTTCATTTATTACTTCATGACTTAAAATGCTGCAGTTTGTTCTGAATGATAATCTTCTATCTTTAAAGTTCTGGAGTCAAAGAATTTAGGTTTATTCAATTTAATTTCAACTTCACATAACATGAAGGATTCCGGATAGAAAATATAAAACTGCGTCTATGAAAACTCAAAAAAATTAGGTCAATCATACAATTAAAAATTAAATTTGAGAATCACAGTATCTCACAAAAGTATTGATCGATTTTTTTCACTTTTTATTTGTTATATTATTACTGAAAATCAGGAAGTTTGTCTTGAATGAAAATTTACAATTTTTAAACTTTTGGGGTTAAACAATTTAAGTTTATTCAAATAAAATTCAACATTAGAGACCAAGAAGGTTCCAGGATTGAAATTATAGAATTCCTTCTATACAAACTAACAAAAAATAAGGTCAATCATGCTTTCAAAAATTAAATTTAAGAATTACAATATCTAACCCCGTTCGCCCCGTTTGCCTGTAACATTAGATGTTACAAATATACAATTTAAGCACAATTTTTCCGGAATGATTTTTCAAGTTGTATGACGAGTTAATATAGCAACATTAATTGAGCAAGTCGCGTTAACGGTAATTAGTCGACGAGGCGCGCCGTGTAGCTGCGTCGTTTAGATTTAGACGCCTGATTTCCCAGCATGAAAGCAAGTCGTTGCACGCACCCTTTTAAGTTTCACTTCAAGCGTGCACCTCAAACCAAAATGGATTTAGGGCTATTTGCAGACTTTCTCTGTTTAAAGGCTAACAAGCATTTTTTAGAAAACAAAATTGAAAAGTACTTTCGTGCAATGAGATAATTTAGGTCAAAGCTTTGCTTTTTAAAAACTCGATTTGTAATCCTCCACTTTAGTTTGTAAATAGGTGATTGACCTACTGTTTTTGTGTTTCTATTGAAGCAATTCTACATATTTTCAATCCTGGAGCATTCTTGTTAATTAAAGTTGAAATAAAATTGATCTCAGAACTTTGAAGATAGATAATTGCCATTCAAGACAAACTTCTGCATTTTAAGAAGTAGTCACTTTTAGTCACTTTTCAGCTTGAATTTATCACTTTTTTTGCTTTTTTGAACTACATTAGTCTGTGACAGGCTCGACAATCTGTTTTATTTCTATTTTCCCTGACCATTATTATTCGAAAACCAGAATTTTATTACTATATTGATATTTTCCTGACCTACGGCTACCCTACGTTAATTAATAGTTTCAATCATTTTGGACCTGTTTAAAGTCACAGAAAAAACTGGGCCCAAAAAACTTTGCAGGACTCCGCTAGATAGCAGCAGGGAGTGCTGTAGCAGGGCATGCGGTAGCAGGGCATGCGGTAGCTGGGAGTGCGGTAGCAGGGAGTGCGTGATCAAAACAATAAACTTTGTGTTTTTTATGACACCATGATGCAGATGTAATAAATTTGGTGAAATGTGTAAGATTCGTAGAAGCTAGTTGTTCCGGGAGTCTGGGGAATAGTAGAAGAAACGGTAATGTGAACGATAAGGAGCTCGGCAGGTTGGTTCTTGGAGTTTTACGATCCATGTTTCGTCTTTCTTGATCAAGATCGGGGTAACCTTAGCCTGAGTCGTTCCGTGATCGTCGGGGCGTGTCCTTCTTGCAATCCGGGTAGATACGCATCCTACAATTATTCAATGAATACATGAATACACGACCTCACCTTTAGGATGCAATATACATAATGCAGTGCAACAATCGTGGCACAATAGTGCTACTATAACTTATAAAGAGAGCAATCATTTTCACGATAAACGAGCCGTATAATTCTCAGATGATTCTCGCATTGCTGGTAGCAAGACACCTGGACCAGCATAACATTGAATTAGATGATGCACTTGTTTAATTCCTGTCAGTGTTCTTGCTTCTGAGATATCTTTCTCTTCCCTTCCCTTGCAGCATATTGTTAAGGAGATGCCTTTCGGGTCAGTGCATTCTCTTCCAGAAATATCTTCATGTTTCTGAATATAGAATACCGAAAATATAGGATCTAAATCCGGGGTCTCGACAATTCACAGGTGCAGCCTGACCCAGGATCGATGGCCCATTTTCAGGATCTACCAGTTTTTCTCGATGAGAAACTGAGAGAGAATTGATGACCCCTTGAAAAAAATATTGGTTGGAAGGATTTGATTCATAAACCTAAACCTTCAGGACCCCATTTTTTCTCATGTGCAAGAAGCAACTTTTTGATTCACTTTGACTCGGACAAAGGATGAGGGATCCTTCTTGACAGTTCTGTGTCAAAGCTGAGTAGATTCGACTTATTTGCTCGGGATAGCCTTTAGAGACCCCTGACGTAAATAGTGAACAAACATTATTCATAACGGTTTAGAAGGAGGGGGAAACAATTCTGGTAATCCGCCGGACAACTCTGTTATCCAAACTGGTAATCTGGTTTAATCCATCCACTTGTTATATGGAGTAATCCAGTTCTAATCGGAATCATTCCCTTGTAATCCAGAGTAATCCAGAGTAACCCAGTATAATCAGAGTAATTCATCTACAATCCAGCATAATATACTTATAATTCGGAAAATTAAAAGTAATTAAAGTAATAAAAGTAATTAACCTTCAATCCAGAGTAATCCATCTAATTCGGAGTAAGTTACACAGGTGATATAAATATAAAAAAATTGTTGATAATTAATTTTCTTAACTGAAAAATTACCTATTCCATTTTTGGTACAAAATTGATCTTTCTTTAGTTGAAAATTCATGAATTTTTTTGAAAATTCGAATTTTCCGGTGAAAAATCAATTTTCTTGGTTGAAAAATATTGGTTTTAGTTGAAAATTGAACTATTTGGTTGAAATTCCTATATTTTATTAAAACTTCGTGTTTTTGGTCAAAAATTCTTCTTTTTAATGAAAATTCCATTTTTGTTGAGAATTAACCAATTTTCTTAAAAAGTATCCTTTTTGTTTGAAAAGTAAACTGTTTCGTTTAAAAATCGTCTCTTTGGTTGAGAAATGAACTATTCTGTTGAAAATTCTTTTTTTTTTTTTGGTTAAAAAATAATTTTTTCAAATGTAAAATAAAAATTTTCAATTTTAATTATTGATTGATATTTCTTAGTTCCAAATTTTGTTTCGGTTGAAAAATAATTTTTCTAACTGAAAATTGCAAAATTTTAGTTGAAAATTCTTTTTCTTCGGTTAGAAATTGAAACATTTTGTTCCAAATTCGTTTTTCTTTTTGGTAAAAAATTAATTTTTAAATTGAAAATGTAACTATTCCATTTTTTCGTGAAAAAACTTTTTTATTTGAAAATTCAACTACTTGTCTAAAAATTTGTATTTTTTGATAAGAAATTTATGTCCTTGGTTAAAAATTTATGTTTCCGGTTGAAAATTCCATTTTTTTAGTGGAAAATTAATTCATTTTTGTTGTCGTTAAGAATTCGTGTGTTTTGTTGGAAATTCGACTTTTTCTGTAGAAAATTAATCTTCTTCGTTGAAAATTCAACTATTTGGTTAAACACAAGCTACTCTGTAGAAAAAACAACATTTTTAAAAAAAGTCTTTTTTTTATGTAAAAATTCAGCTATTTTGTTAAAATTTCGTCTTTTAGGATTGAAAATTCAACTATTTTATCAGAAAAATGATTATATGGTTAAAAGTTTCATTATATTGTTGATTTAAAAAAAAAGTTATTCTTTTAACTGAAGAATAAACTATTACATTTTTAGCTGAAAATTTAACTTCTTAAATTGAAAATTCAAGTACTAGCTTGAAAGTTGATCTACTTTGTAGAAAATTCAACAAATTTGTTAAAAAGTGCTTTTTCGGTTGAAGATTCTTCATTCTAGTTGAAAATTCTTCAAATTGCTTGAAAATTTAACTACTGAGTTTAAAATCGTTTTTTTTTTTTGGTTGAAAATTAACTTTTCAAGTGAAAATTTAACCATTCTATTTTTGTCGGATTTTTTTCCTTTTAGTTAAAAATTCAAATACTTTGTTAAAAATTCATGTATTTTGTTAAAAAATCCGAATTGCGGTAGAAAATTAATCTTTTTGTTTGAAAATTCAACTACGTCGTTGGGAGTTTTAATCCTCGAAAATCCACTTGTAATCCCATGTAATCCATCGATAATTCGGGGTAATCTATCTGCAATTCCAGGTAATTAACTCGTAATCCTATATAATCCACTTGTAATTCCAGGTAATTCACTTGCAAACTTATGTAATTCAGCATAATTCTAGGAATTCCACTTGTAATCCCAGATAATCGAGATAATCCACTTGTAATCTCAGGTAATTAGCTTGGAAATTCAGGCAATCCACTTGTAATGCCAGGTAATTCACTTGTCATCTCAGGCAATCCAGTATAGTCCTCGGTACTCCATTTTAATGTCAGACTATCCAAGTAATCCACTTATAATACCAGAGGATTCGCTTGTAATCTTAGGTAATTCAGTATAATCGCAGGTAATGCGTTTGTATTCTTAGGTAGTCCACTTGTAATCCTAGGTAATTCACCTGTAATCTTAGATAATCCAGTATCATCAAATATAATCCACTTTTAATCCACGTGTTATCCCATATAATTCGATGTGATCCCAGATAATCCATCTATAATCCTGAATAATTCACTTGTAATTCCAGGTTATTCAATTGTAAACATGAAAATCCACCCGTAGTAGAGTTTAATTACAGGCCATCCACTCGTAATGCCAGATAATCCACTTCTAATCGCGAATAATTCATTTGAGATGCTAGGTAATCTAATTGCAATTCCAGGTAATCCACTTGTAACTCCATATAATTCAATTGTAAACATAGGTAATCCGACAGTAATATAGTATAATCCCAGGCAATTCACTCGTAATACCAGATAATCCGCTCCTAGTCGCGATTAATCCACTTGTAATCATAGGTAATCCACTTGTAAATCCAGGTAATCTACTTGCAACTTCATGCAATTCACTTGTAAACTTAGGTAATCCAGTGTAAT
>JAWWEA010000062.1:27144439-27154595 GCA_035222095.1 Andricus quercuspetiolicola | reverse complement strand
TATTTTGTTAAAACTTCACCTTTTCTGTTTTAAAATTCACCTTTTTCTTGTTGAAAATTCACCAATTTTGTTCAAAATTCGTCTCTTTTTTTAAAAATACATTTTTTTTTTGGTTTAAGATTCATAATTGTATTTGAAAATTTATCTCTTTGTTTGAAAATTGAGCTTTTCGTTAAAAATTAAGTTTTTTGAGTAGAAATTTATTTTTCCGAGTTGAAAATCCAACTATATGCTTAAAAATTGAAAAACTTTTTAAAAAAAGTTATCTTTTTGGGTTTAAAATTCATCCTTCGTAGTTAAAAATGAATTCTATTTTGAAAATTTTACTTTTCTGTTTAAATATTCAACTTCTGCTAAAATATTCGTCCTTTTGACTTGAAGATTAAACTACTTGGTTGCAAATGCAACTGTTTTTGGTAAAAAATTTATCTTATTTGTTTGAAAATTCGATCATCTAGTTGAAAGGTTATATCCGTAGGATGAAAATTTAACTATTTGGTAAATTAACTTTTTTGTTGAAAATTCAACTTTTCTGGTTAAAAATTTAACTTCTGCTGAAATATTTGTCTTTTTTATTTGAAGATCCAACTATTTGGTTGGAAATGCAATATTTTTTGGTTGAAGTTTGATACTGGTTGAAAATTAAACTATTTTGTTAAAAATTTGTCTCTTAATTGAATGTTCAACTGATTGGTTGAACAAATTTTTTTGTAGAACATTCAAGTATTTACTTGAAAAGGCAACATATCTTTACTTGACATTTTCAGAACTCAGCGCGGTACCTGCACTAACTTTATTAGAAGCAGTTAATTCTCCTATTTTCCCAAAAAAAGAACCCAACTTTGACATTTTAGGCTCTAAAGTCTGCTACTACTAGTAATACAAAATTTCTATTGTGTATTCAAGTTTCCACCTCAATCTCGTAAAAAAATTTCTGCGGAAGATCCACATTCCATCGAGTGTCTCTGATGCACCAAGAAAAGTTGAGGGGCTCGAATAAATTTGATAAATTACCGTAGTGTCGGTGATTTTCAAAGGTGGTTTGGTATGTGGGGCCCGAGGACCCCCCAGAAGCGCAAACGGATGTATAAAGTATATAAAGCAAGGTCCCAGATGATCTCGGAATTAAGGGTAGGTCGCTGCGCTGGCTCGAGCCTTGGCAACGCCACTCGCCAGTAACAGCCAGTAATTACTACATTATAACCCAGATATCGCGTTCGGATCGCTACGCAATGCCGTTAGCCAGGTAGGTCCCAGTCTCTGACCCAGAGCTAAGGGCGACGGGATTGGACCGGCGATGCCTTCAAATGGCGAACGCTCCAATCCGGCCCGTCCACATTTGCCCGCACTCGCAGTAACGTTTGCTTTGCCAATGCAACGGGGCACACGCGTAAGGACATGCCCGGGTTCCGCTCTTTTTCAACCTCACCAGTCTTCAGTCCTCACCAAGAATCGAGAACCAACTATTTCAGACGCATCCTGTTGATCACTTCACAGTTCTGAACGCAATCTTTCCTAATCAGGAATCGAGTCTACCAAGTTCGTTCAATGATTATGTAAACCTTGAATTATTGGAGAGTAATCTACCGGCAGATGGGGTAATTTCGGACATGTGGGGTAAATTCAGACGCTCCTAAATTGATAGGATAAATCATTCAAAACTGTTCCAAGAAGCTGGAATCAGTTCAAGCCATAACTGGTTCTGGATTCTGGTTAAAACCACCCACCTTGAGTAATTTAAACTGATTCGAAGTGTCCGAATTTACCCCACATGTTCGGAATTACCCTGTTGGACGGTACGTGGAGCAAAATGGATGTTCACACTTTATATCTGGATACTTAGGGTTAACATAGTTGATGTTTAACTATAGGAGAGACATCTAGATGTTAGAGGTTAGATTCTGTGGAAAGTTTTTCTGGGCAGGAAGCAACACTTTTATCAAATATTTTACTCTATCGAAACAATTTAGAGCATTATTGTTGCCATCCTGTGACCAAAATATTAATAATAATTTTTTAACAAGTTTAAGTACGACACGAAATATTTATGGTAAGCTTCATCAAGTGAACGACAGATGTCGACAGCACTTTTCATGGAATCGACTAGAAGCTTCACCACCTGGACGCTAGAGGGATGGCGCTTTCCTGCACTCAGTCAGCTTCTTCTTCTTGTTTGAAGAATTTTTTTTCTTTCCTGTTTTTAAGGACCTTTTTCTTTTCCCTCGTTTTTTCACTTTATTTTGAACTGAATTAATAGAATTTTTAAGAAAATCCAACTGTACTTGCTTAAAAGTTTATATTTTTCGGCTGAAAAGTCTACTACGATAATTTTTGAATCGGAATTAATCTCGTTTGATTAAAAAGTATACTGTGTGGTTGGAAAATTTAATTCTTTGGTTGAATGTTGAAATATTTTCTTGGAAAATTTTTTTTATAGAGATTCATTAGTTTAGATAAAAATTCATCTCTTGGGTTGAAAGTTCAACTATTTCGATGAGGATTCGTTTCTTGTTGTTGAAAATTAATTTTCTTCACTGAAAATGCCACAATTCCGTTTTTGTTTTGAAATGCAACTATTTTGTTGAAAATTCGGCTTGGTCGAATTCTATTGCTTTTGAATTAAAATTAAAATCTTTTCGTGTTGGAATATTATCTGTTACATATTTCGTTTGAAAATTCATATTTTTGTTCTTGTTAAAAAATCAACTACCTAGTTTAAATTTAAGCTACTCTCTAAAAGATTATTATTTTTTTAGTTGGAGATTCATCATTTTAGTTGGAAGCTCAACTATTTGATCGTGAATTAACTTTTTTGTTGAAAATTCATATTTTCGGTTTAAAAATTCAACTGTTTTGTGTAAAATTCGTATTTTTAACTATAAATTCAAACAATTTAGTAGGAAACTAAATTATTTGTTTTAAAATTAATTTCTTCAAAAAATGTTAACATTTTACTAAAAAAAATTTTTTTTCTTGAGAATTAATTTTTTTCACGGAAAACCTAATAACTTCATTTTTGGATTAAAATTGATATTTTTAATTGAAAATTGATCTTTTCGTTTGAAAATTCAAGATAAAAAGGTTAAACTCAGCTGTTTTTGATTTGAAATAAAATTTTTTTTTCTTCGAAATATTACCTGCTATATTTTTCGTTGTGAATTAATTTTTTATTTTTTTGAAAAATGACCTTTTTTGTTGAAAATTCATATCTTTGGGTTAAAAATTCAACTGTTTTCTAGAAAATTCTTTTTTTTAACTAGAAAATCAACAAATTTAATAGACAATTGAATTATTTTTTGAAAATTAAATTATTTATTTAAAAATTTAACTATTTCACTGAAAATTAGTTTTTTTTGTTGAAAATTAATTTTTGGTTTAGAATTAATATTTTGTATTAAAAATTGGTCTTTTTGTTGGAAAACTGATGTATTTTATTGGAAATTCGTCTTTTTGGTTAAATTCAGCTGTTTTTGATTTAAAATAAAAAACTTTTTGTTGAAATATTAACTATTATATTCTTCGTTGAGAATTAACTTTTTTTTAATAAACTACTTAGATCAAAGGTAACTACTTTACAAAAAATTGTTTTTTTTTTTGGATGAAGATTCATCATTTTAATTGAGAATTCAACTGTTTGGTCCTAAATTAACTTTTTTTGTTGAAAATTTACATTTTCGGGGAAAAATTTAACTGTTTTGTAGAAAATTAGTTTTTTTTTTAAACTAGAAACTTGAATCATTTAGTAAAAAACTAAATTATTTGTTTGAAAGTTAAACTATTTTTCTGAAAATTAAATTTTTTTTTTTAAATTTAACCACTTTACTAAGAATTATTATTTTTTTTTGAGAATTAATTTTTTTCACCGAAAATCCAATAACTTCATTTTTCGTTTAAAATTGATAGTCTGAACTGAAAATGGAATTTTTCCGTTTGAAAATTCATGTCTTTTATTGAAAATTCGTCTTTTTTTGTCGAATTAAACTGTTTTTGATTTAAAATAAATTTTGTTGTTGTTAAAATATCAACTATTATGTTTTACGTTGAGAATTTATTTATTTTTTTGAAAAATGAACTACTCAGTTCAAATTTGAGCCACTTTGTAAAAATTATTTTTGTTGTTTAAGATTAATCATTTTAGTTAAAAACTCAGCTATTTGGTCGTAAATTACACTTTTTTCGGAAAATTCATATTTTCGGGTTCAAAATTGAACTGGTTAATAGAAAATTTGTCTTCTCAACTAGAAAATTGAACAATTTAATGAAAAATTAAATTATTTCTTTGAAAATTACACTATTTTTTTTGAAAATGAAATTATTATTTTGAAAATTTAACCATTTTATTAAAAATTGTTTTTTTTTGTTGAGAATTAATTTTTTTCACTGAAAATCTAATAAATTTAATTTTCGTTTCGATTTGATAGTCTGAACTGAAAATTGAATTTTTCCGTTTGAAAATTCATGTATTTTATTAAATATTCATCTTTCTTGGTTGAATTAAACTGTTTTTGATTTAAAATAATTTTGTTGTTGTTGAAATATTAACTATTATATTTTTCGTTGAGAATTATTATTTTTTTTTGAAAAATGAACTACCTAGTTTAATGTTGAACTACTTTGTAAAAATTATTATTTTTTTGTTGGAGATTAATCATTTTAGTTGAAAACTCAACAATTTGGTCGTAGATTAAACTTTTTGTTAAAAATTCGTTTTTTCAACTAGAAAATTAAACAATTCAGTAGAAAATTATACTATTTGTTTAAAAATTAAATGATTCATGTGTAAATTTAACTATTTTACTAAAAATTCTTTTTTTTGTTGTTGTTGAAAATTACTTTTTTTTCAGTGAAAATGTAAAAATTACATTTTTGGTTCAAAATTGATACTTCTAATTGAAAATTGATTTTTTCCGTTTGAAAACCTAACTATTTTACTAGAAATCGTTTTTTTTTGTTATTAAGAATTAATTTTTTAAAGTGAAAATGTAAAAATTTCATTTTTGGTTTAAATTTGATTTTTTCAATTGAAAATTAATCATTTCGTTTGGAAGCTTATACTTTTATACTAAAAATTAGTTTTTTTTGAGAATTAATTTTTTTAGTGAAAATGTAAAAATATCATTTTTGGTTTAAAATTGATATTTTGAATTGAAAATTGATCTTTTCCTTTCGAAAATTCGGATATTTTGTTGAAAATTCGTCTTTTTTGGTTAAATTTAACTGCTTTTGATCTGAAATTAAAAAAAAAATTTCGAAGATCAACTATTATATTTTTCATTGAGAATTAATTTTTTGTTGTTGAAAAATGAACTACTTAGTTTAAAGTTAAACTCCTTTGTAAAGAATTAACTTTTTTTGGGGTTTTTGGTTGAAATATCAACTACTTTGATGAATCAAACAATTTGGTTGGAAATCAAGACTGCTTTCTGTCTTCTTTAGTTGAATTCAACCGGCTGAAAATTCATTTTTTTTTTTATTGAAAATTAGTTTTTCAAACCAAAAGTTTGACAATTCCATTTTTGGGTTGAAAATTTATTTCTTTTATTTGAAAATTTAACTATTTTGTTGAGAATTCATCTTTCCTCGTTGAAAATTTTTCTCCCTAGGTTTAAAAGTCAGCTGTTTTCTAAAAATTATAATTTTTTAGTTTAAAAGCTTAATTATTTTGGTGAAAATTCGTCTTTTTGGGCAGAAAATTAATCTTGTTTGTTTAAAATGTATCATTTTGGTTGAAGATTCACCTATTTTGTTAACAATTCAATTTTCTTCGTTGAATTAAACTAGTTGATAATTTGTTCTTATTTTAGTTGAAGATTAGTTTCCTAAACTTATAAATTAACTATTCTATTTTCAGTTAAAAACTTATCATTTTTATTTTAAAATTCAACCATTTGGTAGAAAATTAACGTACATTGTTGAAAATTCACCTTTTGGTAAAAATTTATCTTCTAGGTTAAAAATCCATCTCTGTAGGTTAAAAATTTAGTTATTTGTTTTTAAAAAATCAACTATTTTGTTTGAAAGTTTGATTATTTTGTTAAAATTCAGCTATTTTGGTCATCTTTTGTGTCAACTGTTCAATTTACGATGTAAAAAATCTGTGAAGTACAACTATTATGAATTTGGAAAATCATAGTTAGCAAAGTAATTTGGGGAATAATATTCATAATAAAATATATAAAGAAATTTTTTTTCTACAAAGTGTCCTTTATAAATTTTCGAATAAATTTTAAGAAGCCAGCTTACATGGCAAAAAATTTCCCGAGACGCACGAGCGAATCTGGAGTACCTTAAATTCAAGGAATCTGTTCGCTTAGATTAGGTCAAAAATTTTAAAGAAAAACGTTTGAGGGTAAAATTTATTGTTTTCCTCTTCTTGGTATCTCAATTTAAAAATCGCCTACAATCAGAACACCTGGAAATGATCATTAACTAGACACAAACTCCATTTAGTATCAACATTGGCAAAGCTGATGATCTTTCTAAATTCCTTCGATCTTTTCCAGTTCTGAGTTGAGCTATTGTAAGGAATACCTTAGGCTCCACTGTTCAAATTTTTGCCATATACTGATTAGATATCCCGATTTCCAAAATATCCTGCTAAACTAATAAAAAATATTGATTTGTTGCAGCTGGCTCTTGGAGAAGAAGTGGAGGTGATAGAGGCGATACCAGGGGAAGAGAATCGAAACGAGAACTCTGCTCTGAATCGTCAGGACAGTGATATAAACGATTCGGACCAATTGGCTCTGGAATCGCTAAACGAGAAGGATGGAGGTTCAGTTCATTACAAGACAGGAGGTGGTCATCGGGGTCATCCTCCAGGAAGAGGAGGTCTCGGCATGCCCCACCTTTCGAGACCCCATCACAACGTCGCTTACCATGGACCACCACCTCCCCTACCATCCAAGAATCAACCGGAAGCTATGGACAAGGTCTACACGACCGGATCCGGAGGAGGTGGTGAAAACTGGCCAGCTTTGTCTCCGGACATGCCGAAGATCGTCTCCTTGGACGTGAAATGCGAGAAGAACCTTATGAAGGTCTACCTGAGTTTCGACAAACCTTTCTACGGGATAGTCTTCAGCAAAGGCCATTACAGCAATGTAAATTGCGTTCATCTGCCTGCTGGCCTCGGGAGATCGTCCGTCAATTTCGAGATCAGCATTCATGCCTGCGGCACAGCTGGGAACACAGAGAACGGTCTTTATGGATACGGGGCCGAATCCGGATCCGGGACTTACTTCGAGAATATTATAGTCATACAGTACGATCCGCAGGTGAGGAAGAAGGGAATTCAAATTGGATGTTGGAATAATTACAGGAAAAAAAATTGTCTTATAAAAAGTATCGAACTGAGTCTGGGACTCTTGGGCGGGCACCAATGCACCATGATGCAGACACCAGATTTGTTGTCTTTTGTTTACATCATGTATTTCTTGACTTGTTTTTCCATCAGGCTCGAAATTTAAAAACGTAATTGGAATGTCCTAAAAACGTTTCTTAGACGTACAAGTCACTATGTCCAAATACGTCCTTAAAACGTCTCTGGAACATTGTATGTTTCAGGAACGTTATTTGGACTGACTTAGGATTTTTTTGAGCCGTTCTAATGATATTCTTTAACAGTTGTGTCCACTGGGTTACTGAGGTTTTGGCAATCTGATAGTCACACATCTCCCTGGGAGTCATGTTCTTAATATTTCACGAAGAGCCAATATTAAATTTTAGATTTATTTATTTTCATCTATTCCTTCTATGATTCCAGGTCCAAGAAGTGTGGGACCAAGCTCGAAAATTGCGCTGCACATGGCACGACCTTTACGAAAAGTCCGTGACCTTCCGACCTTTCCCAGTCGATATGTTGGATGTTGTTCGAGCAGACTTTGCAGGTGACAATGTAGGATGCTGGATGCAGATCCAGGTGGGAAAAGGACCCTGGGCATCAGAGGTGTCTGGTTTGGTAAAGATTGGACAAACCATGACAATGGTTTTAGCCATCAAAGATGATGATTCCAAATTCGACATGCTCGTGCGTAATTGTATGGCTCATGATGGAAAGAGAGCGCCGATTCAACTCGTAGACCAGAGAGGATGCATCACTAGGCCTAAGCTCATGTCTCGTTTCACCAAGATCAAAAACTTCGGGGCGAGTGCTTCCGTTTTGTCATACGCTCATTTCCAGGCTTTCAAATTCCCTGATTCGATGGAGGTGCATTTCCAGTGTACAATCCAAATTTGCAGGTATCACTGTCCTGATCAGTGTTCAGAATCTTCATCCTTGTTGGATTCCCAGGCTGGACTCCTGGAGAGCCATCAGGTTGGACATGGTCGACCGGATTCGTATGGACCACCACCTCTTCCGCTTGAAGCTTACCTCCAGGTGGGTTTTCTTTTTTCTAGGTGAAAAAAATTATGTTACCAAATTTTTAAAATGTTTTTTTTGACTTTCTATGTGCGTATGTGTGGATGTTACAGTCAAATGTTGCATTTTAATCTTAACACACTTCCTCATATCTAGTCGTCTTAAAACTTTCTAGGCATACGTATGTTCGATGACAATACGAAATTTCATTAAATTTAAGTCAAAACATTTTTTTAAAAGAAAAATATAAAAAGAGAGGACAAAAATGACATAACAAAACTCCATTAAAGTTGAGTTCTCAACATTCCACCAAGAGGATTCACCACTCTTTCCTGGTTTTAACAATTTTGATATATTTGAAAAGGCCTTGAAGAGTAGAATTCAAATTTGAGTAAATGATTTTTTAATATTGGTAAATAATTCAAATTATTTCCCAAAATTTCGAAAAATAATGTAGACGATTTGAAAATAAAAATTTTTAATTTTTCAAGATAGAAAATATCAAAAAAAATTCGAGCAAGTTTAAGAGATATTTAGGAGTTTCAAAGAGATTAAAAATGAATTAAAAGCTTGAAAAGATTAAACAAATGTTAAAACAGAATGTACATTTTTGAAAATTTGGAAATAACATTTTGAAGCTTCTCATGGATTTTGGAAGATTCCACAGCAATGAAAACATTTTCTTAAAATTCATATGAAAATTGAAACTGATTTTTTATATTTTGAGAAATGAATTTGGAGACAATATTTAAAAAGAATTAAAAAAATTTCAAAGATTTCCAAAATTGTCAAAACTAAGTCTGGAAGATTTGAAGACAATTTTGCAGAATTCTGAGAAAAATTTTGGAAAATTTCAAATAATTTTAAAAGATATTTAGAAAATTTTGAAGGTTTGAAAAGATTTAGAAATCAGTTTTAAATTTGAAGAGATTTCTAAAAATTTCAAACAAAACGAAAATTTTTAAAGATTTAAAAAAAATATATCGCAGCTTTTGGAAAAGTTCAAAAGGCTTCGAGAAAATAAGAAACTTTTCTTAAGACTCCTCAGAAAATTTTCTATGACTTTTCATTTTTGGAAATTAATTTTTAAACAAAATAAAAAAATATATCGAAATATATTAAAAGATTTTTAAAAATGTTGAAAAAAATCTGGAAGATTTTACTTAAAAGTATTTTTCAAAACTTTAGGAATATAATTTCAGTCAGTTTAAAAGATATTTAGAAAATTAACAAGTAATGGAGAGATTAAAAATATTTTAAAACTTTGAAAGATTTACGAAAATTTATTAAATACTTTAAAATTTCTTCCAAGCTTCTAAAACTCCTAAATATTTTTTAAATGAACTCGAATTTTTTCTAAATTTTGTAAAACCTTTTAAAATTAAAAAAGTATGCTATATACCCGTAAAATCTATCAAACTTGTAAAGAAAATCATAATTTTTGGCAGAAAATTAATCTTCTTTGTTGAAAATTCATCTTTTTGGTTGAAAATTAATTTATATAGGATTCAACTATTTTGTTAAAAATATAACTTTTTTGGATAAATTCAACTATTTTTTAATAGGAATTTAAATATTTGTGTGCTAAAATATCAACTATTATATTTTTCGTTGAGAATTCAACGCTTTTTGCTAGAAAATTCAAGAACTTGGTTAAAAGTTGAAGAACTTTATGGAAAATTCATTTTTTTTTGTTTAGAGATTCATAATTTTAGTTGAAAATTCATTACTTTGGTTAAAACACTATTTCGTTGAAAACTGTTATTTTTTGTTGAAAACTAATCTTCTTGGGAG
>JAWWEA010000062.1:26900929-26911484 GCA_035222095.1 Andricus quercuspetiolicola | reverse complement strand
TTATGTCCTTGATATTTCTTTCCGACTAATGCTTTCATTTATAATGGAGCCACAATGTTTAATAACAATGTAATTGTTTAAAAAATGACTTTTTTGAAAAAATGAAAAAAGGATCTAGAGATATCGCTGAGACGAATTTAGGGGTATTTTTAGTTTTTCGCTAGAGCTATTATTGTATTTTTATTCGTGGCTCAAATTTCGAAAGCATATGCATAGCTCACTTCTGGGTCGTGTCTTTTTGAGGACACAAACGAAGTCGCGGAAGTGAAGTTACGGCACTCATAGACCCTTCTATTGTATGTTGACTATTCAATACGTTATCAGAGTTTGAATAATATATTGTAAAGTGAAAATGTCTACATTCCTTATGCACTTACCCATGGAAATATTTGCATAAAGTTATCTTCTGCGAGACTGTAAAATTCGTGATTGCTGTACACAAATGTTTAGGTCAGAAGCGCCATTAATTTGCCTCCTGAATGGGCTAGCGAATAATCGTATGCAATTTCTGCTTGAGCGTTTCTCTAATCAGCCACTTTTTTTTTAATTTTCGCTTAAAAGGATAAGAGAGTATATTTTTCGCCGTTTAAATGATTTCTTCAACCATTAGATTACAAAATAGTAATTTAAAATATCTATTGACGAAATCCATTTCAAATCAGGAAGAATTTCAAACCAGGATGAACTTCAAACAGAAGACGTTGTTGGATCTCTCGGGAACGAAATGTTTTGTTTTTCTAGAGGATATGAGGAGATAAGTACTTTTCCGATTTGCATAAAAAAATTTGTCTACGAAGTTATGCGTATTTTAATTTTCAATCTAAGAAGATTAATTCAAAAACGGTCGAATTCATTCATTCAGAATTTCACGACCAAGCAGTTGAATTTCCAACAAAAAAAATTGAATTGATACCAAGCCAGCATTTTCAAATATTTTTTAACTGAATGGAATAATCCCTGAAATTTAAAAAAATGTGAAAACTGCCTTAAAACTTTCTCAATTTTCTTCTACTTTCTTCTTTCTAAAGGCTGCGTCTAGTCGTCCCGATAAATTCGGGGAGTTGGAAAAGGGGACTTGCAAAAAAGGAGTTGGAAAAGGGGAGTTGGAAAAAAGGAGTTGGAAAAGGGCAGTTGGAAATGGGGAGTAAGAAATGTGGAGTTGGAAAAGGGGGCTTGCCAAAAATGAGTTGAAAAAGGGGAGTTGGAAAAAAGGAGTTGGAAATGGGAAGTAAGAAATGTGGAGTTGGAAAAGGGGAGTTGAAAAAGTGAAAAGTCTCACCAAAAATTCGGGACGACTAGCTAAGCTTATGGAAAATATTGGCTTAGTCATCCCGAATTTCGGGACGATGGGGCGTTGACACTTATAAATCGTTTGTTTAAATTAACTTTAGAAATTAATTTCTTTGAATAAAAAGTCGTTCAAATTTTCCCATGAATCTTAAAAGTTTTCTATTGCCTTAAATCCATTCAAAATTCTTAAAAAGATTCTTTGAAGAATCTTTAAAACACTCAAATTTTTCAAATGACTTTTTCAATTCTGTAAAGTTAAGCAAAATTTTCTTAACACTTTTCCAGAATTTTTGTTAATGATTTTGGAAATCTTTTGAAATGTTCCTGAATATTCCACAAAAATTAATTTTTTAAATAAAAAATCACTTGATATTTTCACAGAAATTTGACTAAAAGCTTCTAAGATCTTTTGCTAAAAATTTTCAGAAATTTACATTTTGTTTCGAACTTTTGGAAATCTTTTCAATTTAAAAATCATTCCGGAATCTTTTCAACGGTTCTAAATATCTCTTAAACGTATGCAAACTTTTTCAAAAGCTCTGTCATCTTGAAAAATCGAAAAACTTGGCATAAAATTTTTCTACAATTTTTCTAAATCCAACAAAATTTGAAAAATTGTTCTAAAACCTTCCACATTTTTTCAATATATTTTGAAATCTTCTAAACTAAAAATTTTTATTTTCAAATAAAAGGTAAATCATTAAAAAAATTTCTATAAATCTTATAGGCTGTACCAACATTTTTATATTATCGGTATTGTCTGCAGTGGAGGAAGATAGGTGGGAGTAGGGAAAGTGTGGGAAGTGGAAGTAGAAAAGTGAGAGGCGGAGAAGTAGGGGAAGTTAAGAATGAGGGAGTAGAAAAAGGGAGAAGCAGGGGAAGTCGTGACGGAGGAAGTAGGAAAACGGGGACTGAAGAAGAATGTTAAGGGGGATGGTGAAGAAAGGAAGACACATGGGAGGTGAGGAGAAGTGAATTAAGGGAAGGTAGGGACAGTAAATTCAACCAGGGTTAATTTCTCTCTTCTCCTTAAAAGTGTCTTCTATTATTGGTGTTTGGAAACATTCAGGCCTAACTTTTATCATTAAATAAAATTTATTATTGGGGAATTTTTATTTACAAAATTGATGTCGAAGGGAATTCTAATTCTTTATTAATTGATAAAAAACTGAAAGCAGACACTAAAAGTCAAATTCTCGCAATGACGTAACCACTCAGTTTCTCGATAAAAATGCAGGCGTTGAAAATTTTACTATTGGCAAACATAATTTTTTCCAAAACGAGACAGACAATTACTAAACCGACAATGAAGCATACAAATTGTTCTTCTATTATTGATCATTATTATTGGGCTTCATTTCCAGTCGAGTAATGTTCTGGTACTTTTCGGGAGATATGATTTTTGGGAACTATAGAATTTCAGCCAAATGAATACCTACCGATAATTCAAGATCTTACAATTAGAACAACATTATTGCCAATGAAATTTCAAGGTTTTATTTTCAGGGAGTGTAGTTTGAAATGAATGAGGTAAGCTAAATCGAAGCAAGCATTATACGGCAAGAAAAAATAGGGGAACAATTAATAACACGACGATAGTATCTGATTCAAACCGAGAGGCGCCGCCAGGCGAAGAAGTATTTTATTGCACACGTCATGCAATCGGCAAGCACATATGGTGAAACTCAGGGCGCATTGCGGACCCGACCATGACAGTGATTTTGCAATGTAGTCAATTCGGTGTCATATACAAGCTTGGCAGACAAGAAGGTAGGTCTGCTTCCTTGGAAAATACAGACAGCTCAAAGGCGGCTCTTTATAACCCATGGAGAATTAACGGTAAGAGAGGCGACTTCTACGGGTCCATTTCGCGCATCAATTTATCCACAAGACGTCTTGCAAATATCTTTCCCACCTTGAAGCTGGACAAGCATCAAAGCTTTTTTCATTGCAGGAAAGCGTCAGACATAAAACTTGAGATTTAAATCGTGATGAAGACAACTACTTTGGTTTATCGTCTAGTGACATCTATGTTCTCTTGACTCTCACCGTGTCTGCAAACTGTTGCTATCATGTTGGTTCTAATTATTGCAAGAATTCAGGTTCCAGTCTGAAGGATGCAGGATGCAGAATGCAGAGAGCAGAATTCAGGATTCAGTGTGAAAAATGCAGAATGCAGGATGTTGGATAAAGCATGAAGCATGAAGGAATAAGGATTAAGGATTTGTATTAAAAATAAAGGATTAAGGATTAAAGAGGAATTGATGTCATATACGAGCTTGCTATATAAGAACGAGGGTCTGCTTCCTTGGGAAATAGAGACAACTCAAAGGTGGCTTTTAGTATAATCCGTGGAGAATAAACTGTGCAAGAGACGACTTTCATGGTGCCATTTGGCCATCCATTTGTCCACAAGTCATGTTGAAAATATCTTCCCCATTGTGAAGACTGAACAAGCTTCAAAGCTTCTTTCATTGCAGGAAAGCGTGAGTCATAAAACTCAAGATTTAAGGCCTGATGAAGACATTTACTTAGATTTATCGTCTACTGACATCTATGTTCTTTTTACTCTTACTTTGTATACAAAGTCTTGCAAACATGCTGGTTCCAATACATAAAATGACTTAGAATTCAGTGTGAAGGATGCAGGATGAATGGAGGATTGATGATCAATTATTAGTGATGTAAGAATAATGATTGAGAATTAAGGAATAATGATTGAGTACAAGCTTTAGGAAGAGGAATTGAGGATTAATGACTACAGAGGAATCAGCGTCATATACAAGCATATCATACAAAAGCGTAGGTCTGCTCCCTTGGGAAATGGAGACACCTCAAAGGCGGCTTTTAGCATAACAAATTGAGAATCAATGGTGAAAGAAACGAGCTTTACGTTGCCGTTTCACGCATCAAATCATCTGCAAGACGTCTAGCAAATATCTATCTATCCCGCTGTGATGACTAATCAGGCCTCAAAGTTTTTTTTATTTCAGGAAAGCCTGAGACATAAAACAAAACATTTTGGGGCGTGATGAAGACACTTACCTTGTCTATAAAATGTTGCAATTATGCTGGGTCTAATGCTTGCAAGAATTTATGATTCAGTGTGAAGGATGCAGAATGTAGGATGCAGGATGCAGGACGTAGCATGAGGTATGAATGATGCAGAGTACAAGATAAAGAATGAATGATACAAAACGCAGGATGAATATGAAGGAACAATGATTAAGGATTAGGGATGAATAAGAAAGGATTATGAATAGTCGATTGAGCATGAAGAAGTAAATTAGTTATTTAGTCCTAAATCGTCAAGGACAGTTGGTGATTTAGGCTTAATAATAAGTATTAAAACGAAACAATGGAGAATTATAGAGGGATCGTCATATTCCAGCTAAGAACACAAGAACGTGGGTCTGGTTCCTTAGAAAATAGAGAAACCTCAAGAACGGCTTCCTGTACATCCCATAAAGGACAAACAAAGTTTTATAAAACCATTTTTTATGAAACGCATAGGCTACACCAAACCATCTAGTTTTCAGTCTTGATGCCGAACAGATGGTCTGACCTGGGCCTGGTTCAAAGTCTGAAGTTTTTGTTTGCCGGTGCCAAGCTAAACCTTATTGTCAGTTGCTATTATTGTCTGATTAGCCACTAGATGAAATCAGACCTGGACGAGACTAGCGCAAGACCTGGATCAGACTGGATACCAAACTGCTAATACATTTCTTCACACAAATATTTGATAAGTCATACCATGGTATATTCATAAAACAATGAAACAACCGGATCGAAATAAATTATGCGAGAATAATGATTTTTCAGTAATAATGTTTTTATGTCCCAACATTACATAATTTTTGCATCTATTTATGTTCGTTTATCTTATTGTGATCCGTCTGGTTGTTGTGGTCTCGGTCGAATTACCCCTTTAAAGACGAGGGGAACCGTAGGACGTGGCATATTTTCGTTATTTGGCCATACTATAGGGTTCCTTGGGGGTGGTCCCTCTCGACCACCACCAAGACTATATTTTGGAGGTCGTGGATTACCATTATTATTTTGTTGATTATGATTTCTGGACTGCACACTTACTTCTGTAAAGAAAAAAAGAAAAATTGATGAAGCTTTATTTACAATGGAAAAATGGCTATTGGTAATTTGAACATTTTTGAATGATTAGATTTTTTTTTAATTATCGTCTATAACGCTGAGCGCAATTATAATGTCAGAGCTATAAGTATTAATTCTAAAATACATTCTCTATATGAGATGTCCCAATACCTATGTAACAGCCGGAAGTATGCAATAGTTGATTAGGCCCAACTTTGAATCTTCTCTGTGTAAAAAGTTGAGCTAATAGCGAGAGTTTGTAATACGTAGAACATTTCAAAAAATGTGGTATTTATTCATTATATTATTTTATACTTACGAATAGAATTCAAGAAAACCAGGAATATCAGAAATAGAGCGCTAATGATGATCTTCATTGTAGCAAGAACTGAGACTGATATGTTTTTGTATTATTCTCACGACTTGGTATTCGAAACATTATTTGATTAATTAAGTTCACTTAATTTTTGAATTTATAGCAGATCAAAAAGATGAAGATGACTCCTCTCGAACGTCAAATCTGATAAGCTATATTGCGTATAAGCTTTATCATAAATGTATCTTGTCATTGATTTACATCGACGACAACTTATTTTTATCCACGGAATGGCATACAAAAAGAAGAGGGCTAAAAGTAGAAAGCGTACAGTTCAAATTTTTATTTTATGCTTTGCAATAAATTTTGTGTTGAAATATAAACAACGTTTTCGCAGATTATTTGCAGACCTAATTCTCCGACCTGTTTGTAATTATTGTATCCTTTTCTTTTATTTCCACTGTGAGATATCTTTTTCCTTGAATAAATATTTTTAAAACATTAGCAAATGATTGAAAATACGCGGTATTGCCAGTTTTTTAGCAGAAAACATCTGGTCTAAATTTAAATCTATTTTCCCTGACTAATGCTATTAATTTATGAGATAAATTCACAAAAAGCGTAAAAACAGTAAAATGCGTGTAAATAAAGCTATGCCATCATTTGGTTCTGACATTAAAAAGTCAAAGATGTTCATCTCTTACATTGTCTTAACGTCTACGTCTTTTTAATATATGAACAAAATGACGGCATAGACTTATTTGCACCCATCGAGTAGACGCTTATGATTTATGTACAACGTATGTGGACCAAAATGACTTTCAATTACGAAATTAAAAACAAAAAATATGATGTTGAATAAACATTCTATTTTCAAACATCGTTTTAGATTTAAACTTTGATTATATTGAAGAATAAAATATCTTATAAGTAGATTTTAATGGAATGAATTCTATCTTAACAAAAATGATTGATACCTATTGATTGAATATTGCGATGTGAGAAAAAATGAATTTGAAAAATTTGAATTTTGTGTCATTTTTGTAACAAAATATTGGCGCTAATAACAGATGCTATTGAATTAATTTTTTAAGCAAGGGGTAGTACTTGGTTTATAACTGTTCAAAATTTTAATATAAATGTCAAGTTGCTGCTTATAATATTAAAAAATAGTCGTGTTACATATTGTGCCAAATATTTTTGGTTAAAGTCTTAACACCAAATTTTTTCATATTCCAATAAATTCAAATGATCTACACTTAAAAGCGACTTTATACTCTTGCGTAGTCTTTCCTACAACATTACAGCGATTTTTAAAATTATGTTTTTTGTTTTACGAAAATTAAAAAATATAGAGCACTAGGCCCAAAAATAAACATTGTTACCTTCTGAATAGTGCAGCATGTTTACGTGACCTTCCTCATCCCTATTATTTATTGTTTTTTGTTTGTTCATTTGAAAAAAAACGTTGAATTGAAACATATTAATTTTGTTAATAGGTTATGTTGCACCATCAATTAGTCCCAAACAAAACTAAAGGACAACATGGCCATCGTTATAAATTGTTATAAACAATTTATGACAAACTTAATTATTTCGCATTTTAAAACATAGATAATTTTTTCTGTCAATCATCTCTTTTCTTCTCAAGAGTAATATCTTTACCCCAAAAATTGACATTTATCAAGACTTGTGATTGCCATAATCAATCAATATACAATAATCATATTTTTGAGCATGGAACAACTTTTATTTCCTGCAGAGTCGCTTTTTTAATACAATAATAATATTATCAAAAATGTTGCCATTTGACTTTGATCTTGAGTAAAAATACATAATACGAAACAAAGAATGAAGGTTGAAGGATTAAATAGTAAGCATTAAGGATAAGGGATGAATTGCGAAAAATTAAGGATAGAAGATTAATTATGAAGGATGAAGGATGATGATGAGGGATTAATTATGAAGGATGAGGGATAAAGGATAGAGGATAAAGGATAAAGGATAAATGATAGATAATAAAGGATAAATGATAAAGGATAAAGGATAAAGAATAAAGGATAACGGATAACAGATAAAAGATAAGGGATGAAGGATAAGGGATGAATGATTAAGGTGAAAGAATGTAGGATGAAGAATAAAGGATTAAGCATGAAGGATGAAGGATAAAGGACGAAGGATGAAGGATGAAGGATTAAAGATAAAGGATGTAGGATGAAGGATGAATGGTAAAAGAGAAATTAATTAGGATTAATTTTAAAGGATGAAGTATAAAGGATGCATGATAAAGGATGAGGATTAAATGATGTATGACAAAGGATGAAGGATAAAGGATAAAAGATAAAGGATAAAGGTAAAATGATAAAGGATGAATGATAAAGGATGAAGGTTAAAGGATGAAGGATAAAGGATGAAGGATAAAGGATAGATGATAGATGATAAAAGATAAAGGATAAAGGATGAAGGATAAAGGATAAATAATAAAGGTAAAGGATAATAGATGAAGGATAAAGGATAATGGATAACAGATAAAGGATGAAGGATAAGGGATGAATGATAAAGGTGAAAGAATGAAGGATGAAGAATAAAGGATGAAGGAGGAAGGATGAAGGATGGAGGATTGAAGATAAACGATGTAGGATGAAGGGTGAATGGTAAAGGATGAATCAATTAGTATTAATTTTGAAGGATGAAGGATAAAGGATGCATGATAAAGGATGAGGATTGAATGATAAATGATGAAGGATGAAGGATAAAGGATAAAGGATGAAAGATAAAGGATATAGGTGAAAGGACAATGGATATAGGATGAAGGACCAATGGCCAATGATGAGGGATAAAGCCTCAAGGATGAAGGACAAAGGATAAATGATGAAGAATAAATGATAAAGGGTGAAGGATAAAGAAAAAAGGATAAGAGATACAGAATAAAGGATAAATGATAAATGATAAATGATAAAGGATGAAGAATAAAGAAAGAAGGATAAAGGATGAAGGGTGAAGGATGAAGGATGAAGGATGAAGGATAAAGGATAAAGGATAGAGGATAAATGATAAATTATAAAGGATAAAGGATGAAGTATGAAGGATGAATCATGAAGGATGAAGGATGAAGGATGAAGGATGAAGGATGAAGGATGAAAGATGAAGCATGAATGATGAAGGATCAAGGATGAAGGATGAATGATAGAGGATGAAGGATCAAGGATGAAGAATGGAGGATGAAGGATGAAGAATGAAGTATGAAGGATCAAGGATGAACAATGGAGGATGATGGATGCAGAATGAAGGATGAAGTATGAAGAATGAAGGAGAAAGGATGATGGACAAAGGACGAAGGTTGATGGATTGAGGATGAAATATAAATGATGAATGATAAAGGCTGAAGTATGCCAGATGATAGAAGAAGGACGAAGGATGAAGGATGAAATATGATGATGAAGGATGAAGGATGAAGGTTCAAGGGTGATGGATAAAGGATAAAGGAGTAGATATAAAGGACAAAGGATAACGGATAATGGAAAAGGGATAGCGGATAAAGAATGCGGGATAAAGAATATAGGATTTGGGATGAAGGATGAAGGATGAAAGATGAAGGCTGGAGGATAGAGTACGAAGGATGAATGATGAAGGATGAAGAATGAAGGATGAAGGATGAAGGATGAAGGATGAAGGATGAAGGATGAAGGATGAAGGATGAAGGATGAAGGATGAAGGATGAAGAATGAAGGATGAATGATAAAGGATGAGGGATGAAGGATGAAAGATAAAGAATGAAAGATGAAGGATGAAGGATAAAGGATGAAGGCTGAAGGATGGAAGATAAAGGATAAGGGATAAAGGATGATTCATAAGGGATGAAGAATAAAGGATGAAGGATGAAAGACGAAGGACGCGGGATGAAGGGTGAAGGATGATGTATAGAGGATAAAGGATGTAGGATGAAGGATAAAGGGTGATGAATAAAGGATAACGGCTAAAGGATAAAGAATGAAGGATAAATGATAAAGGGCAAAGAATAAAAGATAAACGGTAAGGGATAAAGGATAAATGATGAAGGATAAAGGATACACGATGAAGGATAAAGGATAAATGATAAAGGATAAAGGATACATGATAAATGACAAATAATAAATAATAAAGGACAAATAATACAGGATAAAGGATAAAAAATAAATGATGAAGGACGAAGGATAAAGGATAAAAGATCAGATTGTTTTTTGTTTGCAAAACAAGTCTTCTTCAAATTTGTACAATGGTAAAACAATCAAACTTCAATTTAAAAAAAAAAAAGTGAAAATGAAGAAATAAGGATTGACGATTAAGGGTAAAGGATTAATCTTTAAGGATGAGGGGTGCAGAATTGAAATTCAGAATTAAGTAATAAGGGTTGAGGATTATGGATTGAGAATTGATAATTATGTATGAAGGATTAAGGACTGAGCATTAAGGTTTGAGTATTAAGGTGTAAGAGTTCAGGAGGAGTAACTAAAGATTAATAATTCATAAATGAGTATGAAGAATTAACATCTATTAATCACGGGTTAGGAATTAAGGTAATAGGTTCAAGAATTAAGATTTAATAATTAAAGGATAGAATACGTTGATGGCATAACCTACATAATCACCATTTTACAAAAGATCCAAAAAGCGGTGACCAAAGATCCAATTTCTTTTTAATGAGTTAGAATGAACGGTGAAATAAGCAGAATATATAATTATTGATTAAGTATTAAAGATTATGCAGAAATAATTAAGGATTAGGAATTAAGAATTAAACATGAAGAAGTCAGGTTTAGCAATCAATGAATAATAATTTAACTGATAAGATTAGGATGA
>JAWWEA010000062.1:26781148-26793452 GCA_035222095.1 Andricus quercuspetiolicola | reverse complement strand
GATATTGGAGAACGTGGTAAGAGAGAAGATCAACGAATTAGAGAAAGGAGAGAAATGAAAAGTGAAACATCCTGAAAAGCGAATGGATTTTATTGTGTGGTAGTGAAAGACGTGGTAAGAGAGATTAACAAATTAGAGGAAGGAAAGAAATGAGAAATATAACATCTTAAAGTGGGAATGGATTTCATTGTGTCATAGTGGAGAACGTGGTAAGAGAGGTCAACCAATTGAAGAAAGAAAACACATGAGAAATGAAAGATTTTAAAGAAGGAATGAAGTTGATTGTATGATAGTGGATGACGTGGTAGGAGAGGTGATCAACAAATTAGAGGAAGGAGTGAGAAATAAATCATTTTGAAAAGGGAATGGATTTGATTGTATGATATTGGAGGATGTGGTAAGAGGGAAGATCAACAAATTAGCGGAAGGAGTGAGAAATAAATCATTTCGAAAAGCGAACGGATTTGATCGTATGATAGTAAAAAAACGTGGCAAGAGAGAAGATCAACAAAGTAGAGAGAGGAAAGGAATGAGGAATAAAACATCTTGAAAAGCGAATGGATTTTATTGAGTGGTAGTAAAGGACGTGGGAAGGGAGATCAACAAATTAGAGAAAGGGAAGAAATCAGAAATGAAACATCTTAAAAAGGGAATCGCTTCGATTGTGTGATAGGGGAGGACGTAGTAATGGAGAAGATCAACAAATAAGAGAAAGAAATGAGAAAGAAAACATCTTGAAAAGGCAATGGATTTGATGGTTCGTTAGAGGAGGACGTGATAAGAGAGAAGATCAACAAATTAGAAAAAAGGAAAGGAATGAGAAATAAAACATCTTAAAAAAGGAATCGGTTTGATTGTATGATACTGGAGTATGTGGTAAGAGAGAAGATCAACAAATTAGAGAAAGGAAAGGAATGAGAAATAAAACATCTTAAAAAGGGAATCGATTTGATTGTATGATATTGGAGAATGTGGTAAGAGAGAAGATCAACAAATTAGCGGAAGGAGTGAGAAATAAATCATTTTGAAAAGCGAACGGATTTGATTGTATGATAGTAAAAAACGTGGCAAGAGAGAAGATCAACAAATTAAAGAAAGGAGAGGAATGAGAAATAAAACATCTTAAAAAGAAAATCGATTTGATTGTATGATAGTGGAGGACGTTGTAATGGTGAAGATCAACAAACAAGAGAAAGAAATGAGCAAGAAACCATCTTTAAAATGCAATGGATTTGATGGTTCGTTAGAGGAGGACGTGGAAAGACAGAAGATCAACAAATTAGAGAAAGGAAAGGAATGAGAAATAAAACATCCTAAAAGGGAAATCGGTTTAATTGTATGATAGTGGAGTATGTGGTAAGAGAGAAGATCAACAAATTAAAGTATGGAAAGGGATGAGAAATAAAACATCTTAAAAAGGGCATCGATTTGATTGTATGATACTGGAGGATGTGGTAAGAGAGAAGATCAACAAATTAGAGAAAGGAAAGGCATGCGAAATAAAACATCTTGAAAAGCGAATGGATTTTATTGAGTGGTAGTGGAGGACGTGGGAAGAGAGATTAACAAATTAGATAAAGGGAAGAAATCAGAAATAACACATCTGAAAAAGGGAATCGATTTGATTGTATGATAGGAGAGGACGTGATAGTGGAGAAGATCAACAAATAAGAGAAAGAAATGAGCAAGAAAACATTTGAAAAGGCAATGGATTTGATGGTTCGTTAGTGGAGGACGTGGTAAGAGAGAAGATCAGAAAATTAGAGAAAGGAAAGAAATTAGAAGTGAAACATTTTGAAAAGAGATGTTAAAAATCAAATGGAAAATAGAAAGAAGGAATCATTAATTGCTCAGATTTGTAGGAGAGGTTTTTAAATGAGAGAGATTACATGGAACTAATTTTTAGTTTCCTGTTGGTTCTAGGAATTAAAATTTTGATTACGTAATTGACAAACAGTTGTTAGGAATTAAATGCTGTGGATTGGGCAAATAGAGAGGAAAGTCTAAATGCTTGTATCACCAACGTAATTCAATAACGCAGTTGGTGTACACAACTTTATACTGCAACCTCTATATTCCTATTTGAATCACAGATTCGAATGTTGCTCTGAACTGTTCGAGAGAGATTATAATGCCTGACGACAGCTGTGAAATGGCAGAAGAGACAAACTTAGTTTCGAAATCATCAACGTTTTTTCAGTTTGTTGTAAACTAGAAAACAGAAAAGGAAAATATTTTAAATTTTTGACGCAGTATCTGATATCCAAATATTTAAGGACCTTCATTTTATGGAGAAGTGAAAATCATGAAAATTGAGAAAAAACTAATTTGAAAAAGTTTTTTATTGTTCTGTGTTGGAAGCAAGTTCTTGAATAATTTACGAAACTCGAAAGCACAATCTTTCACGTGATCTTGGCGTGCAAATAGGGAAAATTACGGCAGTTTCGATCTGAATCCGGAAGTTACAACGTTACACATTAGACCACTTTCCCTAATGAAACTGTACCCATTAACCTAAAATCGCATGCATTTCAGAATTATCTTCTAATTATTTTTACATACACGGAAAAATAGCGAGCTTGTAACATGTTTCTTATATTTATTTCCTAATCATAAAATAAAAATATATGCTCTAATTGAAGCTTTTATAAAATATAATTAATAATAATAAGGAAAAATAAATCTTAAAATGGTTACATCGGCTTCCATACAATTTCAATTTTAATCTTCATTTTAATCTGTAACTTTTATTTAAACATAAGATTTTATTTCGGAAGGAATAAGAAGCAAACACAAAAATGCAGAATTTGAAATTCTTCAGCTTGTTTTATTTTAAATATTTATAGTTTACAACTATAAAATTTTAAACATGTTTTTAAAATAGTTCCACCTTCACGATTTGCAATTCAAGATACTGCAATTTTTAATCTGCATGATTAAAAATGTTGTAATTTAAACTGATTTTTTAAATAGTTCGAATTTAAAGATTCATCGCTGAGAACTTTTTAATTTGAAAGATGTATTATAAATAAGCATTTTCAGATTAAAAAAAATTTAAATATCAAAAGTAAAGTTTTTTATTTTAAATCTTCCAAGTCGAATAAATTTCGAATGTTCATCATCAAAGTTACAGAACTTTAATTATAAATTGTTAAAATTGGAAATTTTTTAATTTCAAAGATTTATAACTAAATGTTCTACAATTTTGAAGCATTTTAACTGAAAATTCTTGAATTTTGAAAATATAGAATTGAAAATTATTTAATTTTTAAAATTTACATCTTGAAGGTACGCAATTTAAAACGTTTTTTGGAATAGTTTAAATGTAAAGAGTTTCAATTGGAAATTCTTTAATTTTAACGATTTCCAAATTGAACTTCTTTAATTTTAAAAATATATAAGTACAAAATTTTGCATTTGGATGATTTTGGAAATCGAAAGTCAAGTTTTCAGTTCTAAATCTAACAAGTTGAATAAATTTTGAATGTAAATCATCAAGGTCTGCAAATGCATCCTTTCTTAATTGAAGATTCAACTACTTGGTTAAAAGTTGAAATTTTTGGTTAAAAGTTAATTTTTTTGGCTGAAGAGTCATCATTTTAATTGAAAATTATTCTTCGTTCGGAACTGTAACTACTCTGTTGGAAATAAATTTTTGAAACTAAAAATTAAACTACTTCAGTAAAAAACTCAACTATTTTACTAAAAATCCGTTTATTATTGCTAAGAATTAGATTTTTAACAGAAAAATTTACCTTTTCTATTTTCGGCTGAAAATTGGTCTTTTTTGGATGTAAATTCAACTTTTTGTTCGAAAATGTATGCACTTTGTGAAAAATTCGTCTTTTTTTGTAGAAAATTAATCTTTATGTTTGAAAATTCTAAAATCTAAAAAAACTTTTTCAATTTTAAAGATTTATACATACAAAATTCTAAATTTCGATGATTTTGAAAATCATGAATCAAGTTTTCAGTTCTAAATTTCACAAATTAAAGAAATTTCAAACGTAAAGATTCAAAATTATAAAACAAGTAGTTGAAAAACTAAAACCTTGTATAATTTAATGTTCTTAAAATTTTAAACTTGGATTTTGAAAATCTGAAATTGAAAATTATTAAATTATCAAGATTTATATTTTCAGGGTATATAATTTGAAACTTTTTTTTTAATTGTACAGTTTTGAAGATTTCTAATTAAAAATTCTTCCATTTTAACTGTTTAAAATTGAAAATTCTTAAATTGCGAATATTGTCAGTTGAAGAGTCTCCGATTTCAAAAATTATTAAACAGAAACTCTTGAATTTTAATTATTTGGAAAAACAGGAGTTAATTTTTTAATTCCAATAATTCTAAATCTTCGAAATTTAAGATTCTAAAAATTCGAATTTGCATAATTTTGTATTTCAAATACTCAAACTTAATAACTCCTAAATTTTAAATATTTGCAAATTGATTTTTAAATTTTGTTGAAGAGTTTCAGTTGAAAACTCAGCAATTTTCAAAACGTAAATCAAATTTTCTCAAATTTCAAAGCCGAGAGTTTTCAATTATAAATCTTTCTCATTGATGAAATTTCAAATATAAACGGTTGAAATATTGAAGGATTTTTCGAAAATATACAGTTAGAAATTATTCGATTTTCAAGTTTTACATTCTAAATTCATGCAATTTTAAACGTTTTCTTCAGTGTGATTATTTCAAGATTGAAGATTTACAAATGAAAATTCTTAAAGTTTAACGATTTTTAATTTATAATTCTTTAATATTCAATATTCAAAATTGAAATCTCTTGAATATTTAATGTGTATAATATAGAATGACGCAATAATAACGCTTTTTGGGAATATTCAGTTTACTTTTGAAGATATAGAATTTAGGAATATTCAATGCTGAACATTTCAAACTGAAATTTATTCCATTCTATTGGGTTTCAATTGAACATTTCTTAATTGGGAACATTCACTTTGACAGCTGTAATTCATTTTTTTAAAGTTTCCATAATTTTTGACATATGTATCGTAAAATTTTTTGTGAATAAAAAAAGGAATTCAAGATTACTTTAATAAATAACCGTAAATGTAATAAGTGAATATTTTCCTGAAGAAACCGAAGCTGTAATTCGATCCTTTTTATTTTTAAGGAACTTCCTTAGCACTGCACCTAATGTCAAATAATCGTAAAGTCTCATCAATAAATTATTTTTATTAATAATTAATTTTATAATCATTTTCAAATGTTCAAAAGTGTGTCATTTCCCATATAAATTTTTGTCTTCAAATTCTTGAATTTAAATGAATAATTCTTGAAAAGTGCTGAATTTCTGCTATCCCCCACTTTCAAAATATTTTCTTCAGACACCTAACATTTAATATTTTATTGAATAACCCAAAATTTCCATAAAAATAATGGAAAAGAAGCATTATTCTTCAAAGTACCTCAATGCTATTTTAAAATTCATCTCTGAAATTTCCGCAGCGAAATTGTCTTCAAGAAAATAGCGATTACGTGTTTTAAGTCTTCGGAAATTGCTTTGGATGTATAATAAAAAGTACAAGTAGATGATAAGGTGGAATGAAAATGCGAGAATTTGCAAAGTGATGGGAGACGCCTTGTTGAATTTGAAATTCTCCTAATCATTCTAGCCACGTCTCGCCATCTTACAAAACCCCATCCTTCACTTTCATTGAATAATCGAGTTTGCCCCTATCACCGATTAGCCGACATGTTACGACATGAGGAAACCGATCCATTAGAACAAGATTGGGCATAAATGGCCTGTCGTCTGCTTCAGCTTGACGTGGATAACATCCACTTCCTCTAGAACCTTCATCAGACCCTTGCCTGCATCCTCTATCGTCTGACCTCTAATCTTCAGCCTCACCTTACACCCTCTTACGTCTTGCTGTGCATTTAAAGCTCCCACCCAAGGGAGAATATATTGCTCTATGATTTACGATACCTGGGGTAGATCAATGCCGAGGAGATTCTTCAGGATATAGAAAAGATGCAATCGATCTTCTCACCTTTATACCTGGCTTTCAAACAGCTTCCTCACATTCAGTTCATATTTTTATTTAAAAATACTTTTCCCTTATGCGAAATAAGGTGAGGAAATAAAAAGCTGATTAGATTTGATATACCAGGATCATCAAAATAAAAAAAGAATACTGAATTATCCAAAAAATGAGCTCGAGCCGGCATACCGCCTTTTGAATACCCTTCGTTTGGAAGAAAGGGTTTCATAGCGTATTTATTATTTAAATATATTTTGCATTCCATAACAACAGGTTCCACTTCAACGTTATGGAGTTTCATATAGAGGCATGTATCCGGATAAATTTTTTGTACAAAAATGAAAATTACTTACTTCCGTCCACTTCCACGACAGAAGAATGATGTAATTGATGATATCCTATAAAATTCGCAAAATCGATACTTCAGACCTTTGTTCCCAAAAACGCAAATCTCACCTGAACTACAATGTATTGATTGATCAAGTTCTATCGTTTTGGTGAAATGACACATATTGTCTTAAATGCGATCAAAAACTACAAAAATCAATAAGACAACACTCTCCTACAACCTAATTTACCTCCACCTTCTTCGACTTCGCCTTATCTTTCCCCATATACTCTTCCCTTCCACAGACAATCCATTTACACTTTCCCCTAGTCTTTCTTTACTATTCTCCTTCAACCTACCCTTCCCCTTTCTCTCCTATTTCTACCTTTCTCGAACCCTTCCTCTTACAAATACTCATCTTTTGAACAAACCCTCTAATCTTCCTTAGTACATCCTCCCCTGTTTTCTTTCATTCCCATTACCCGCTCATTGACAACCTCACACATTTCCTTTCCTTTTTCCTTCAGCCACATCTTACCATTTTTCCTTTCTCCCCTTCTCGTTCCAATTTTACTTCTCCTGCGATTCTCATTTTCCTGTCTAATAGCCTGTCTCAAACTCTTCCTCTCATCTTCAATTTTCTTCTTCCCTCACCACTGAAACCTCCATTGTCCATCAAAATACGCATTCCTTACCACACCTCTCACTGGTTTCCGTATTCACCTTTTTCCTTTAATCCCATATCGGCCACTCCCCTACTATTACCCTCTATCACATCACTATCAACATTATTCTCAGCACGCATGTATCAAATCGAATAATTCTAAATATAAGCATCTATAATGGGGAAGTGTAAGCACTTCCCCACACCATTTTCATTATGCTCTTCGTGTACCTTCCATTTCCCATCTCTAATACTTTTCCTACACAATTTATTTTCGCTTTACCTCAGTCTTTTAAGACCAATTCCCTTCACATAACCCTTCCCATTCCTCTTTCTGTCCCTACCTTACTCTAAACCTTTTTCTTACCAATACTCATCCCTCCACCAACCAACTAAATCTCAATTTTGACACTTTCCCCTCTTCCTTTCCCGTCACTTTACTTTCTTTTTCTTTCCCTCTATATCCCTTTTCCTTACGTTTACTTCTCTTCTTCTCTGAATCATCTCTTACAATCTAGCTTCCGCTTGACCTCCTTATTTCCGTGCCCATTAGCCTTCCTCAAAGCCATCCCTCATCTTTGCTTTCCTCTTCACTCACTCTTTATAACACCCTTATCCATCCTAATATCCATGTATACTTCTTTTCTTCCGCATGCCGTTTCTTTCGTTTTTTTCTTAACCACCTATTTTTATTTTCTTTACATCTGCCCTTTCCATTGAAATCTACAATAACCGTCGTTAAACACTAGCACTCCTCTGTACTTTTTATCTGCCCTTTAAAACCTCTAAAACATCCTTCTTTGAAACCTCCTTTATACATATCAATATACATTAATACTCCTACCCTTCACCCGGTTTCTCTTCTCTTATTCACCTCTCAGAATTTTTTTCATCCCTGCCCTGCCCATTTCCGCCTCCTTTATCATTTCTTGAACCCCTTCCTTTATCTTCACTTTTTCCCTCCCTTGAAGTATAAAACCTCTCCTATTATTGTTAATACCTATTTATAACTGTCCCCACATCCCTTTTCTATCCCTTTCCACTTATTCACCTCTCATAATTTTTGTCTCCTCTGCCCTTTGCATTTCTGTCTCTACTAACCTTCCCTGAACCATTCCCCTCATCTTCACGTTTCTTCTTCCCTAAGCTTTGAAGCCTCCCCCCTCTATTTCAATATCTATCCACATCCCGCTCGTTCTTCATCCCTTTTCTCTCTGCCCGTCTTTGCGATTTTCTTCCCACCTAGGCTTCCTATTTTTGTGTGCAATAACCTTCCTCTAATCTTTCCCTTCATTTTCACTTTCCCTTTCCCTTACCTTCAAAACCTCCCTCATTTATTCAAATATCTATTCATACCTCTTCTTCCTTTTCTTTTCCTTATGTCTTAACCATTGCTTATAATTATTCATCCTTCTACTCTTTTTATTTCTGTCTCCAATAACCTACCTCAAGCCCTTCTCCTAATCACCACTCTTCCTCTCCCCGAACTTTCGAAACCTTCCACATCCAGCCCAATAACCATTTGTCTCCCATACCCCTTACATTATTCCTTATTTACCCTTTTCCTATAATTCCAGATCCCCGCTCTCCTCTTGCCCTCTTGCCCTCTTGCCCTCTTGCCCTCTTGCCCTCTTGCCATCACACCTTCTATAACCTTCGCTTTCCTTCGCACCTCCCTTTCCCTCAATAAAAAATACATGAAAAGTGTTGCTCAGTTATTATTCTCAACGCATACCATTTTTTCAGGCTCTTAATATATTTTCTTGATTGCTGTACGACTCATAAATATTCATACAGAAGAGCCCTATACATAAAACACTTTAGATATTATGAGCGGTAACTGGAGAGTGGTGGACGGACAACTCACCGCAACTTTATGGGAGGTATGAAACCCTAAAAGTGCGATGTTAAATATTAATATTAAAATGTTAAATGTTAATAAAGCAGATGAATTCGAATTTAATTTGAATTTGTTTTCGTCACTTGAGGTTTTAGATGACAATTGTGTGTCTTAATGAAATCTAGAAATTTTTTTATTCAACAGAAGCCAACATTCCGGTTATTAAGAAATAAGCAAATCTAATTTGAATTAACATTTTTTGTTAATCCTTTCAGACTTTTTGGAAACATTTCCTGAAATGAGAAACATAAAAAAAAATTTGCCAGTATTCAAAACATTTATTGAAACCAAAAATTCTGAATCTGATCGAGATGCAACTTTTTCAAATATTTTTGCAAACAAAAATATTTGTTATCAAATAATAAAATCATGCTGCGATATTTCTCAAGTGCAGTTTCATTATTTAAAGTAGTATTTAATTTATTTAAAAAAAATTATAACTCAATTATAATCATTTTCTTTTTGACGAAATGACGTCATGCCATCCCTAAAGATTATCTCAAACAGCAAACTTTTATTTTCGAAACGAGAAATAAAAATGTTATTTCCAGGATTTAAACCCTGAATCGTTCAAATTCTAATCTAATTCACGGCATTTCGTGAAGCAAAAATTAAGTGATAATTATAAAAATATTATTAATGTCATGTAGGTAATAAAAAATTATATTGATGTAATAAATAATACTATTAAGATAGCATTACGAAGATTTATAAACATTTTGAATAACTTGTACAGAAGAATATTTTCAAATATTGTTTACCATACGAGAAAATAATTTCCCTAAGAGAATCTAACCGAAACAACTATAACACAACACAATATAATAACAATTCATAAAGTCGATGACGATTACTGATAACAGGATCGCTATTACTCATTGACAAATAATTATTGCCTAATATTGTTAAAATTAAATTAGGTATACTTGCGATACCTGCTGCTTTTATTCACATAGTACTAACAAGTCTGAAGAACACTCATCATAAATGCATTAGAAACCCTTATGCCCACAAGTTCTCTTCTTAATATTTTTCTGCCTTTCCTTAAACCATGGTTTTTATTATTAATTTTTATGTATGACAAACTTCAAGAATAGCCTATATATGCTGCTTTTATTTCGTACCCGACATCTGGAACCTAGAATTCTCATTTCTTGTTTTGGAAACTGAGACAATTTCAACCGGATTAAGCATGGAATAACCATAATAATAAACTGTTTCAAATACAGCATAAAGTAGATTTTGTGAAAAGAAATTTGAATAGAAATTTGACCTTTTGAGGTGGATATGAGATTTAAAAATATCCGTTGAAGGACCGTCACGCATATTTTGTCACATACTTGCAATATAGATGAGAATCTAGATAGCCACTTGGTGAAGAAGGGTGTATCTACATATTCATCGATTCCTTGGCTTATATGGATATTGCCTTCTCGATATTTCATTGGGTTAAAATATCGAGGAATATATATTGTACTTTAAAATAAAGTTTTTCTCATCAATCAATCATTTTTTGTTTTGCATCAATACCCATTTCGCAACAGCATCTTGTTTCTATCCACATCTGCAAAAATTAGAATCCATCTATCACTTCAGAGTAAAAAGTAGTTTCATTTTGGTGAACAAAATTATTAGTTTATTTTAAACGACAGGAGTATCGTAAGCAGCATCATTGTTTTTCAGTTTTGACACTGATGATGACAGTGAAAATAACAGAACCTGATAACAAGTTTGTCAGAAAATTAGCTAAAACAAAATTAAATCATCAGTGCTTAATGAAGGGTATACAAATTAGATTGGACATATTTGTTGTTATTATTAAGCCAATTGCCAAAGTCATTATTTATTATTTAGCATGTTTAGGAGTTTAAGAAATTTCAGAAACAAGTTCAATAATTCAATAAGTTATTATATCTGGCAAATACACATCCAATAATGATTATTATATGTACGTTTGACAATTTTCTCTGAAGACAATTATGAACTTGATTGCATTCTATGGAGGCTTCTTGTTATCAATAAGACTCTAAATATAAATATTTAAGGGTGGCCTCTGAAAACGAAAACAAATTTTTGGTCTTTTTCTGATGAACAAAGGTTGTTCCAGGTCGTTGACAGTAACAAATTAAAACTTTTAAAGCCAAAAAAATGTTCAACTTAAGTATTAAATACTTTGATACAAAATTAAAGTATCGGAAACCTTCTGAATTTAAAGAACTTTGAATTGAGATTTTTGAGATATCAGTTTACAATTTAACCTTTTACTAATTCAAAATGAAAAATAAAAAGTACTTTATTATATAAAGCATTATTTCTGAACTCCGATCCATTTTCGAGATGTATGACACTGGTAATACTATAATTATTATTATAATTATTATTATATAATACTATAATTATTATTTATTTAATCTTTTGATTATTATTTTAATTGGGTTTGAGTGAAGCAGATTCTTTATTTCCAACATTGCTCTTATGATGAAAGGAGAGAGTTTTTTCAATTTTAGTATTTTTCTGAATTGGAAGATGCAAACTTCTTATTCTTAACATTTTTATTTAATTTGAAGGAAGGGAATCTTTTTATGTATTTTTATAATTTTTATTTATGGAAAAAGAGACATTTTATATTTTATAGTTATTTTCTACATTAGAGAAGGGATTCTAATATCTATTATATCATGAATTATTAATTGACATTCGAAGTGTCCACATAGATTTTTATGAAATAAAAGTTAAGGTTTTTGCATTAGAAAAATAGTAACATTTTCACCGTTTAAAATCTAAAAGTTCAAAATTCTGAACGTTTGAAGTTTAATAATTCTGTCAACGTTGGAAATTATATTATGTCGAAGTGCAGGCTTGAAAAATAAATGAGCTTACGTCTGAAGCGTTAAAAATTGAAAAATTTCAAACCTTGTTAAAATTAAAGGATTTTTAAGTTAGGTTCTTGAAACCAAGTAATTAAAAATTATTAATTTTCATGGCTAGCTTCAGGTTTTTTGAATTCACTCTTTTTCGTCTACGGTGCAAACTAAATAACATGAAAATCAATAATGAAGCATTTTCATGCAAGGGGGACAACTCTAAATTATAGGAAATTTTATAAGATGCCAAACTGTCGTGCAACAAGAAAGTGTCACATGGATATAATAAAAAAAATTTGAAAGACAAAAAATACGCGAAAAGCGAGCGGAACATAGAATTTTTCTAGAGCCGTTCACTTTTATATCGCTCAAGGATATTTAGATAATTTTAGTAAATTAAAAAAGATATCTTTATCCCACGGTATTTACTGATGTGTTAATTATTCTTAAAAAATGATTATAAATAGATTTATAAAATCATGTTTATTTTAGAAAATCTATATTTCGATCAACACAAATAAAGTTATCGGCTT
>JAWWEA010000062.1:26392260-26405458 GCA_035222095.1 Andricus quercuspetiolicola | reverse complement strand
GAAAATTACAGAGATTAGTCATTCCTGAAAGGAAGGTAATAGACGTAAGATGTGATACTTTTTGAGGTTATGATTAAAAATGATACCGAGTGCCAGGTCTTTTTTATGTCGACATCTATCGGATACCAACAAACTAAAAAGGAATACTCAAAAAGAGTTTTATTGGAGTCTCACTTCTAAGGGATGCCAAATTCAGCTTTAGCAGCAACATTATCAAACCCTCAGTTTTTTCTATGTATGATCTAAAGCTGATGATCAGAATGATATTCAATCGTTTCGTATCCCAGGATTGACCGTCATGATGAATTACTGCTGAAAAAATTCATTATGGAAATAAAAGTTTAAGCGAAAAACAATAATTCTTTAATGAAGATTGTTGTAGTGAACAGAGAGGAATTGTTAGAAACACTGTTAAGTTATGTGAAGAAGCTATCTCTGGTTAGATGAGAAAAAAGAACGTTCCAATCTTTTGCTTGAATATATGTGGTACACGCTACACTCCCACTTAGGGAAGATAGTGTTTGATGTATAACAACTGACACTCGAGAGGTATGAATAATGTTGTATAAAAATTGACTTTGTATCCACGAAAGTGGATCACTTGATCTGAAGGTGTTAATCAGAATAATACACAACTTTCTAATATTCTGGGATTTACTGTTATATCTACGTGTTCAAATGAAAACGTTTTATCGCGGAGATACCAACTAAAAAGGTGCTAACACGTGGAGGCTACACGAGAATGTGCTACGAAGATGAGGGCGTTGATGTTCCCAATACAATGTATATGGGATGTTGATGATCAAGAGTTTGCCAGCCGAGTTAGCACCTTTTTCTTTGGTCTCTTTAAAATGGACCCTTGTCACTTGGACGCTCCGATATTAAGTTACCCCTAAAAAGTGTATTTTTAATCGCGAGTCTTAGGAGAAAAGCAATAAATCCCTAATGAAGAGTATTAAAAGAAATAGAAAGGAGATGATAGAACCATTGTTAAATGAAGCGAAAAAGTTATCTGTGGTGAAGTCATATAAATGAACATTTTAATCTTCTTCTTGAATATATGTGATGGAAGCTTCACTTCCACTCAGAGAAGATACTGTTTGATGTATAACAACTGAAACTTGACAGGTATGAATCATGTTGTATGAAAATTGACTTTGTATCCACGGAAGTGGATCATTTGATCTGAAGATGGTAATTAGAATAATTCACAACTTTGTAATATCCTGGGACTTCCTGTTATATCTACGTGTTCAAATAAAAACGTTTTATTGCGGAGAGACTAACCGAAAAGGTGCTAACACGTGGAGGCTACACGAGAATTTGCTTCGAAGATGAGGGCGTTGATGTCCCCAATACAATGTATATGGGATGTTGATGATCAAGAGTTGGACAGCTGAGTTAGCACTTTTTTCTTTAGTCTCTTCAAAATGGACCCTTGTCACTTGGACGCTCCGATATTAAGTTACCACTAAAAAGTGTATTTCTAATCGCGATTCTTAGAAGAAAAGCAATGAATCCCTGATGAAGAGTGTTGAAAGAAATAGAAGGAAGATAGTACAACCATTGTCAAATGATGCGAAGAAGTTATTTCTGTTAAAGTTAGATAAAAGAACATTTCAATCTCCTTCTTGAATATATATGTGGTGGAAGCTTCACTTCCACTCAGAGAAGATACTTTTTGATGTATAACAACTGACACTCGAGAGGTATGAATGATCTTGTATAAAAATTGACTTTGTATCCACGAAAATGGATCATTTGATCTGAAGACGGTAATCAGAATAAGACACAACTTTTCAATATTCTGGGATTTACTGTTATATCTACTGGTTCAAATGAAAACGTTCTATCGCAGAGACACCAACTGAAAATGTGCTAAGACGTGGAGGCCACACGAAAATGTGCTACAAAGATGTCGGCGTTAATATTCCCGATACAATGTATATGGGATGTTGATGATCGAGAATTTGCCAGCCGAGTTAGCCCATTTTTTTCGGTCTCTTCAAAATAGACCCCTGTCACTTGGACGGTTCGATATTGAGTTACCACTAAAAAGTGTATTTTTAATCAAGAGTCTTAAGAGAAAAGCAATAAATCCCTAATGAAGGGTGTTAAAAGAAATAAGAAGTAGATGATAGAAACATTGTTGAATGATGCTAAGAAGTTATCTGTGGTGAAGTTAGATAAATGAACATTTTAATCTTCTTCTTGAATATATGTGATGGAAGTTTCACTTCCACTCAGAGAAGATACTGTTTGATGTATAACAACTGACACTGGACAGGTATGAATGATGTTGTATGAAAATTGACTTTGTATCCACGGAAGTGGATCATTTGATTTGAAAATGGTAATCAGAATAAGACAAAACTTTTCAATATTCTGGGATTTACTGTTATATCTACGTGTTCAAATGAAATCGTTCTATCTCGGAGAGACCAACTGAGAAGGTGCCAACACGTGGAGGCTATACGAGAATATGCTACGAAGATGAGGGAGTCGATGTTTCCGATACAATGTTTATGGGATGTTGATGATCAAGACTTTGTCTGCAGAGTTAACACCTTTTTCTTTGGTTTCTTCAAAATAGACCCTTTTCACTTGACTGCATTGATATTGGTTACCATTAAAAAGCGTACTTTTAATCGAGAGTCCTAAGAGAAAAGCAATGAATCTCTGATGAAGAGTGTTAGAATAAATAGAAAGAAGATGGTAGAACCATTGTTAAATGATGCGAAAAAGTTATCTCTCGTAAAGTTAGATAAATGAACATTTTGATCTTCTTCTTGAATGAATGTGGTGGAAGCATCGCTTCCACTCAGGCAAGATACTGTTTGAAGTTTAACAAACACTCACTTGACATATATGAATGAAGTTGCCTAAAAATTAATTTTGGATCCGCAAAAGTGCATTATTTTGATCTGAAGTTGGTAATCAATATGATATACCACTCTCCAATATTCCGGGGCTTACTGCAATATTCACGTCTAGAAGTGACGAGGTTCCATTTCGGAGAGACCAACTGAAAAGGTGCTAACTCTCGGAGGCCAAACGAAAATGTGCTACGAAGATGAAGGCTATTCCCAATACAATACATATCGGATTTTGATGCTTCAAGAGTTCGCCGCCCGAGTTAGCACCTTTTTCTTTCATCTCTACAAAATAGACCCTTGTCACCTGGAAACTTCAATATTGAATTAGTACTAGAAAATTTATTATAGAGAGAAAATCTTGAGAGAAAAGCAATAAGTCCTTAATGAAGAGTTAATGAAGAGTGTTGAGAGAAATAGAGGAAAAATGGTAGAAACATTGTTAAATGATGCGACGAAGTTATCTTTGCTAAAGTTAGATAAATGAACGTTCTAATCATATCCTTGAATATATGAAGTAGGAGCATCACTCCCACTCAGGGAAAATACCGTTTGAAGTATAACAACTGTCACTCCACAAATATGAATGAAGGTGTGTAGAAATTAACTTTGGATCCAAAAAAGTGAATTCTTTTGATCTTAAGATCAAAATCAGAATGATATGTATCGGTTTGATATACCTAGGTTTACCATGATATCTAAGTGTGTAAATGACAAAGTTTCATCTCCAGATGACCAAATGAGAAAGTCCTAACTCGTGGAAGCCAAAGGAAAATGTGCTACAGAGTTTAGGGCGCTGATGTTCGCAATAAAATTTCCACACGATGTTGATGATTCGAGAGTTCGCTACGCGAGTTAGCACCTTTATATTTTATCTTCATGAGTACGCGCCTTCTTATTTGCTCTCAGCGAAATGAACCGTTGCCATTTGGACACGTGGCTCTTGTATCACTTTGGAAAAATGTATTCTAGAGAAAGAAGCTTAAGAGAAAAGCAATAATTTTTTAATGAACTGCTAAAAGGAACAGAGCAGAAATGGTAAGAACATTGTTAAATGATGCGAAGAATTTATCTCTCTTAGGGTGTGATAAATGAACGTTTAATCCTCTTCTTGAATATTTGTGGTGGAAGCTTGTCGAAGCTTTACTTACACTAAGCTCAGGGAAGATACTGTTTCCACGAGGAGAGCAGGAATTTAATGCTGTTAAGGAGATCTTTCCTTGATCGAGTAATAAGGTGAGCTAACTTACCACGGAATTACGACGTGCTATCGAGAACGGTGGCTGGGTAGATAGATTTGAAGCTAGTCTACTACCTAGTTTCATCGAGTTCGAAGCTTCGAGAGGTCAAAGAGATGCTGCCAAGCTCGAATTGCATTGACTTCCATAGACCGAATAATAGGAGTGAATGTAACAAATACGAATTGAATATATGTCTCTTTGAATGGAACTGAATATATTTGCAAAGCAATTCAGGAGATGGGAGTACTTTGACCTTATTAGCTTTGTTTCACTCGTACTGCTTTCATTTGTGCAAGCTTTTCATTTAAAATTCAAGTTTTGTATAAAATTTAAATAATAACCGTTCCTTAATTGTGGCCTCGGAGGAAATAATCAAAAAATGGAAGACTGGAAAACACTTTTATCAGTTGCTATAATTAATCGGATATTTAAAGATTTTTCGGTGCTGAGCCCTGGCTTAGCATCAGAGTGACTAAGTTTGATTTTTCATCTGGATTAATGACGCAAATAATATGCTATACTGGAATACAAAAGCGCACACTAATTGCGCGATTATAATTTCTTTTTCGTATCCCACAATTCTCAAATTTAAATATAAAATAAAATAATATGTGGAATTTAATGATATCTTTTTAAAAATAGCAACTTTGGATGAAAAATTGTAATTTAACATAACAAAAATTGTTAAGAATTGTTAATATTTTTCAATACTTAATGCTATTTGTTGATAGTCACCAATATTGAGCATAAAACGCCAACAAAATCGAAAATAGTACCAAAATTGTGAATTTAATGACACTCAATGATAATCTGAAGGCTGATGACAATACGAAAATATTGTGCTTTTTTAAAAATTAAAAATACCAATGGTCCACGAAAAATACTGATGTAGAACAAAAAAATCGTTGTAAATTGCTGGTCCTCTCTTAAATTTATTTATTTTTGGTAAAAATGACTGATTTTCCGGAAAGAACATTAACATAACCTTAAATTGTTCAAAAATTTAAATTTTCTTGGAAAATTCTTGCACCTTCTTTAAAATATAATTGTTTTTCATTAAAAATGCGAATTTTCAACAAAGAATACTCACTGTTACAAAATTGTAAATCTGCTTCAAATTATAATGATTTTCATTTTAAAATATCAATTTTTAGTGTCCGGCGCGAATATAACATAAAATTGTTAAAATATGTGGGTTCTCTTTGTAATTTAACTTTTTTTAATAATATTAATACCAATTTTTGACAAAAAACGCAACTATAATCCAAAATTTTTAAAATATTCTGAATCTTTTTCAAATTATGATTTTGTTTAAAATATATATTATTAGTGGAAAACGCCAAAGTGATCTAATATTGTTGAAACATGTGGATCTTCTTTGAAATCTAACTTTTTATTAAAAATATCAATTTCCGATGAAAAACGGTAAAAGAATCCAAAATTGTTAAAAGATTCTGAATCCTGCTCAAATTATAACGATTTTTATTTAAAAATATCTTCAAAATCTAGTAATTTTTGTTTAAAACACTAATTTTCTGTGAAAAACTTCAACTGAATCTGAAACTGTTCGGAAATTTTAAATCTTCTTCGACCTATAAGGATTTTTGTTTAAAGTATCAATTTCTGTTGTGAAACACTAACATAACCTGAAATTGGTAAAATATGTGAATCTTCTTTGCCATGATATTTTTGAAATTACCAATATCAATTTCAGTCAAAAAACACAAAAATAATACAAAATTATTAAAATATTCTAAATCTTGTTCAAATAAAAACGATTTTTGTTTTGAAATATCACTTGTTGTTGTAAAACATTTGCTTAACTTAAAAATTTTAAACAATTATTGAACCTTTAAAATCTACTGATTTTTCATTTAAAAACGCGATTGCCTACGAAAAATTATTATATAACCTGAAACCTTTAGAAAACTGCAAATTTTGATCGAAACATAATGAATTTTGTTTTGAAAAAGCATTTTTTGTGTAAAACGCTAACATAAAATAAAGTTGCTAAAAATCACGTGAATTTTATTCGAAATATACCTTTTTTTAATTAGAAATACCAATTTCCGACGAAAAACTCTAACATAACCTAACATTGTCAAAAGAGACTGAATTGCCTTCAATTTAAATAATTTACGTTGTAAAATACCAATTTTTAGTATAAAATGCTAAAGTAACCTAAAATTGTTGGAAAATTTTGAAAACATTTCAAAACTGCAAATCTTGTTCAAACTATAATAAGTTTTGGTACAAAATAGCAATTTTTTGTGTAAAATGCTAACATAACCTTAAATTGCTGAAAAAGTACGTGAATCCTTTTTGACATATAATTTTCTTTTTATTAAAAATACCAATTTTCGGCAAGAAACACTAAAATAATCCAAAATTAATAAAAGATTCTAAATCTTGTTCAAATTATAATGACCTTTTATTTATGATACCGATTTTTTCTGTAAAACACTAGAGTAAAATTAAATTGTTCAAACATCTGAATCTTCTTCAAAATATATGTTTTTATTGAAAATATCAATTTCCGACGAAAAATCCAGAATAATACAAAATTTTTTTAAAGATTCTAAATCTTTCTTAAATTGATACGATTTTTGTTTTGAAATACCACTTCGGGGTGTAAAACGCTCGCATAGCCTTAAATTCAGGAACATTCATAAACCTTTGCAATCTGATGATTTTTCTGAAGAAAAACCGATTTTCCTTTAAAAACTTTAACATAACCAGAAGCTTTTAGAGAACTTCAAGCCTTATCCGAACTATGATAATTTTTGCTCTCAAATAGCATTTTTTGTGTAAAATGCTAAAATAAACCTAAATCGTTAGAAAATACGATAATTTTCTTTGAAATATATATATTTATATAGATTTTTTTTAAATTGAAAATACCAATTGCTGACGTTTAACACTAACATCACCCAGCATTGTTAAAAGAGTCTACATTTTCTTTAACCTTAATAATTTGTTTCTTTGAAACGCCAATTATTTGTGTAAAATGCTAATGCAACCCAAAAATGTAAAAAAATTCTGAAACTGTTCAAAAATTGCAAACCTTGCTTAAATTAAAATTATTTTTATTTTAAAGTAGCCATTTTTGTGTAAAACGCCAACATAACATAACTATAATGAGTTTTATTTTGAAGCACTAATTTTTGATGTAAAACGCTAACGCCATCTAAAATTTTTATGATATAATAATCTTCTATGAAATCTAATTTCTTAAACGAAAACTATCAATTTTTGACGAAAAACACTAACATAGTCCAAAATTGTCAAAAGATGCTAAATCTTGTTTTAATTAGAAACATTATTATTTTGAAGTACCACTTATCGGTGCAAGACGCTAACGTAATCTAAAAATTTTATAATGTATGAATCTTCTACAAAATCTAATTGTTTAACTAAAAATATCAATTTTTGCCGAAAAACACTGAGAAAGCCCAAAATTGTCAAAAGATGTTAAATGTTGTTTTAATTAAAACGATTCCTATTTTGAAGTATTACTTGTCGGTGTAAAACGCTAGCGTAATCTAAAATTTTTATAATATATGAATCTTCTTTGAAATCTAATTTTTTAACTAAAAACATCAATTTTTTACGAAAAACACTAACATAGTCCAAAGTTGGCAAGAGATGTTAAATGTTGTTTCGATTCAAACGATTCTTCTTTTGAAGTACCACTTATCAGTGTAAAACGCTCAGGTAATCTAGAATTTTTATAATATATGAATCTTCTTTGAAATCTAATTTTTTAACTAAAAATATCAATTCTTCACAAAAAACACTAAGATAGCGCAAAAGTGTTAAAAGATTTTAAATGTTGTTTTAATTAAAACGATTCTTATTTTGAAGTACCACTTATCGATGTAAAACGCTAACGTAATCTAAAATTTTTATAATATCTGAACCTTCTTTGAAATCTAATTTCTTAACTAAAAATGTCAATTTTTGACGAAAAACCCTGAGATAGCCCAAAATTCTCCAAAGATGTTCAATGTTGTTTTAATTCAAAACGATTCTCATTTTTTAGTGTCACTTACAAGTGTAAAACGCTAACGTAATCTAAAATGTGCATATTATATGAATCTTCTTTTCAATCTAATTTTTTAACTAAAGATGTCAATCTTTGACAAAAAAATACTAAGATAAAACATGCAGAGTGCTTGCAATCATTTAATTAATAATTTATGAGTCGTAATCTGATCATTCAATATTATTTACAAGCATCCATTTTTCTCATTTCGGATTGGGTTTTCTATGGGTTTTTTTAATTAAAAATGAGTTTTTATAGATTCAATGTTCAAAATTTCAAGTTTAAGATATAAAACAACTTTCTGTAACAAAAAGCCAATTAGTTTTCCAACAATGATTACGAAATTTTCGAGACATAACGTTGCACTACCTTTTCTCAGATATGATAATTCCATGCGTAAAAAATTAAAAATTCTTTAAACAATTTATTATCCCCTGATATCGCGAATTAAGTATTTACTAAATTTTTTGGCTTAATTTATGAACCTACAGATAAAATTTTTTCATTTAAGTTGACTGTTAATTATTTCAACAATTTAGGATTGTTCAGGTACGATTTTTAACAGGTGGAAGCTAAGGAAATCGTTTTTTTATATTTTTCAAAAAGTTTTAATACTGTTTCTCAATCGACATAATCTTTCTTTTTTCAACTTACTACTAATGTATACACAATTTTTATTTTTCGAAAAAGCAATTATTTTATAATATAAAGAATCAACAGTATTTCAGTAACCAGACAAATACAACGATTATTTTTGTATTATATTTATTAATAATTAAAAACTATATAAGATAGTGTAATTCATTTATTCATGAGGATCTATAAAAAAATGAGAAAAAAACTAATATTCCGCAAAACTCTTCTTCCAATTTCGTGGGGTAATTTTTAGGGCACAATAAAAGCGGTTCAGGAGGATTAAAATAGCAAGTTAAGGACGAATTCGTATTCCTTGAAGACTTTCTATGAGATGATGAAAGTGTTGCCTATAGTTTATTACACATCTATAAATGTTCAGAAAATTTCAACACATTCAGAATACTAAAGTAACCGACATTTACGAAATTAGCTCGCTGAAACCGAAATTCCATAATTTTTATAATTAATTTCCTAAATTTACATCAACATTTAGAAACGACATCTGAAAATTATAAAATAATTTCCTAGAATTCCTAAATGGTAAGAGGAATATAAGTTATCGTGGCCGGAAGGAGTGCGCAGTTAGCCACTTCGCACTCCTCACGATTATTAGAAACTTCAGGGGGTGGATCCTTTTTTCGTGTTTCTTTCTGTCTACTTTGTTGAAATTAATTATATATACATAATTAAAAACTATTATTCCTTTGAAGAGTATGTGACATAAAATTCGGGATCAGTTAGCAATACAAAGACCATGTTCCTAGAACTTGAGCCAAATTTAATTCCATGAGGGTTCTGCTTCTAATTAATTAGAAACTACCGAGACAAGGGTGATAAATAGCTTATGTAACAGGGTTATTACAAACCTAGCAAACTCGAATGGAGACCGAATTTCGCAACAATGTGAGAAATCGTTGTAGTCTGGGATCTAACCGCGATCTTGATGATTAAACCGAAACTGAGATCATGTTTACAACTAATTTATACAATTCTCATGTGAAAGAAAGGTATGATTCAAAAGTTAATCTTTTAATTTTGGATCTAAAGTTAGGGCCAAAAGTCGGGTCCCCTCACTTGTTTTGATTGCTTAAAAAATCTGTATTGTTAAATTAAAAAGAATCTGAAAGCTGAAGATCTTCCTTGTGATGCATGTCGATCATTTTTGGACAGAATTGAGATTTGCTTGAAAAATAATTAGATGGAACTGAAATGTAATGGAGATCAAGAATTTGTTATGAAAAAAGTCGATCGAAACGAGACGATCATTTTGACTAAGTGATCGTTCATCTCGATGTGATGAGTGTGGTGTTCAAGGTTTCAATTTAATCTGACGAAATTTTAGACAAATTTTCAAATGATCGATATGCATCACTAGATCTTCCGAATTCAACGATATGATTATTTTTATTTCAAAAATTTTTATCTATAGTTAGAGGGCAAAACATAAAAAAACAGGGTTTCCGGCCTCCTTTTTTATGCGTTGCCTTTCACATGTTGCCAGAACGAGGTCAACGTTAGAAAAAGTTTGAAAAAATTTACAGACATTTTTGTAATATTCTTTAATGCAATAAATTTTTCTAAATTCTGAAATATTCAGTAATTTACATTTTCCGGGGATTTATTTACAAATACTTTATCTTGAGAATAAATAAAGATAAGAAGCAGTTTAATGGCACCAAACGTGCAGTTCATGATGCGAGTGCAGTTCAATAATTAAATTAGTGATAAAGTCATTCTTATGCAAGACACATATATTATTACCACATAACTATTTTGGTATGAAATTAAACTATTCGGTTGAAAATGAACTTCTTGGTGAAAATTCAAATTCGCTGGTTGGAAACTTAACGGTTTTGAAGCAAATTCACCTTTTTGTCCTAAAAATTAAACAATCAGGTTCAATTTTTTTTCGCTCTTCACCGAAAAATCTTGTCGGGTTGAAAATTCAATACCTTTGTTAAAGATTCTTCTTTTTTGTTTAAGAATTCATTAAATAGCAAATTTTTATTTAAGAATTTCTATTCTTAGCGATAGATTCCACAACTTAGTCGAAAATTATACTTTGCGTTTGAAAATTTTTCAACTTTTTAATTTTGTATGAACAGGTATCCTTAGTAGTAGAAAATTCAAATTTTATTATGCAAAATAGTTTTTTCTGGTTAGTCATTAATTTTTTTTTATTGAAAGTGTAACTTTCCTCTTTTTGGTATCTAATTTATCTTTTTTAGTTAAAACTTCATCCATTTGCAGTGGAATTCCGCTACTTGGTAGAAAATTAGTCTTCTCAGTTGAAAATCTATATTTTTAGTTAAAAAAACTGCTACTTGGATTATGGTTAATTTTTTCTGCCAATTTTTTTTAATTCACTTTTTAGATAAAAGTTTAACTATATTGTTGTGAACTTGTTGATTTTATATTGAAAATCAATTTTTTAAACTGAAAACTCAACTATTGTAATTCAAGTTTCATCAACTTATTTTCCAAATCATCTCTTTCGTTGGAAATCAGTCTATTTTTAGTCTGAAGTTAATTTTTAAGTTTTTTTCAAACATTTATTTTTTTGTTTTGAAAATACATGAGCGATTATATTTTTATCAAAAAATCTATCTTTTTGCATTCTTATCAGAGAAAGTACTCGATTTGTGTAAAATTTGACCCCTTCCTCCACCCTTTTGTCAAATGTCTACGTTTTAAGACCTTCTGAACCCAAAAAACAGGTTTTTGAGAATGTGTCTCTTCGTCTGTCTGTCGGGATGTGTGCCTGTGTGCGTGTAGATTTCTCGACTGTTATTACGATAAATTTCGAGAGAATTGTCAGACTCAATTGGCCTTTAGTATATTCCTCAAGTTTCCTAAGCCGCAGGTCAAATTTTTCAGCCAGACATTTTGGATGAAAATTCAAAAAGTTGAAGCGTTTGAAAATTCGTGAGACCACTTTTTTCAAGACATAAAGATTCTATGCTCGACTCTTTGTAGTGCATTGGAAGACGAACAATTTATTTTGATGACTTTTTTTATAAAAAACAAATTACCAGAGTTATAGCATTTTCAAAATATGATGGAAAAAAAATTAACATTTGAAGCCAAACAACGCACGATATTAAAAAAAATCAAGAAATGGAAAACGTTGCGAATTACAAAATAAAATAAAGACTCAAAAATTTCTACACCTAAAAAATATCTACAATTTTGTTATTAATTACTTTTTGATAGGGCGGATAGTTTTTATTTTATTTTTAAAAAACGATATTAAAAACAAAAATAAATTAAATTTTTGGACAAACGACACAAGCTACGAAAAAAACAATTTTACAAAAGTTGTTAACCCTACAAAGAGCTGCAATTTTCCTCCTCATCGGTTTTTGATAGGATACGTAGTTTTTGTTTTAATCGTGAACAATAAAATTGAGAATAAAAAAATTAAATTTTTTTAAAAACGACACAAGGTACGAAAAAAAAATTAAGACAAAAGTTGTTCATCCAAAAGTGAGCTACAAATTTGTCATTGGTAATTTTTTGATAGGACGCGTCGCTTTTGTTTTAATCGTAAAAAATTTTATTCAAAAGACAAAAGTTGTTCAGTCAAAGGAGATCTACAAATTCGTTATTCACAATTTCCAGAAAAGACAAGTATATTTTGTTTCAATCGTAAAAAATAAGAATAAAAATGAAAAAAATTAAATTTTTAGAGAAACGACACAAAGGGTGAAAAAAATGATAAGATAAAAGTTGTTTAATCATAACAGATCTACGAATTCGTTATAAACTCTTGATACAAAAAAACATTGAAAATAAAAAGGTAACTTTTTGGGAAAACGAGACAAGCTACAGTAACTTTTTATTTGACAAAATTTTTTGCCTAAATTATGTCTACAAAATTTGATTAGAACCACTTTACGCTAGAATGCGTACTTCAAGTTCAAATTGTGAAAAACAGTATTGAAAATAAACAAATTAAATTTATGGAGAAACGAAACAAGTTGCAATCTCGGTTGCAATAAAATGTATAATAAAATTTTTTTCAGAGAGTGCGCACTTCTTTTCTAATTATAAAAACAAGACAATGAAAATACGTATTTGGTATTAAATTTCTTTTTTCTTTTGTTTAAAATTGCACTGCTTTCTTGCAAATTTACTATTTCATTTTTTTATTCACGAATTCATTTTTTAAATAGAAAATTTCAATGTTTTATTTTTGCTTGCAAATTTATCTTTTTAGTTGAACATTCAAGTTCAACGTTAAAATATTTTGTTGAAAATTCCTTTTTTTCGGTCATACATTAAAGGAAAATTAAACCATTCCATTTTTGGTTCCAAATTTATCTTCTGCAGTTGAAAATTCATATATTTGCAATAAAATTTCCCTGTTTGTTTAAAAATTTATTTTTATTAAATAAAGATTC
>JAWWEA010000062.1:26201253-26211655 GCA_035222095.1 Andricus quercuspetiolicola | reverse complement strand
AAATAACAAAGTTATTGAAAAAAACGGTCGAAGAAAGTTTATAGTTGTTTTGGAAACTCCAGAAGTCAACTCAATTGAAATGTCAGATAGTTGGCTAAATTCTTCCAAAGGAAATATAAATTGACCATGAACCCTATTCGAAGAAGATTTATAATGCGTGATACTTATCAAGATTGGTTAAAATTGATCATTGTCTCCAAAAAAATCCAGGTATTTAGTTCTTGGTGTTTGCTTAATAGTCTATTCAGTTATTTTAATAACTACCCAACTATTTTTTTTTCTACTGGCATGAAAAAAATGAAATTTACTTCTATCATCGTAGAAGAAACGAGCCACAGCATATCAGACACGGATGTTTATTTTTAATATCTCAATACTAAAATCATTCATGAAGAGTATCTTACAATTAGTCATCTATTGTGTCATACATCTACATATTTTTTTACCACCACTTGTAAAACCACAGTCTATTAGACGCTGCTGAAATAGAAAAGTTACTGTTAGCTGCAGCAGCATTGACAGTGACTTTATCTAGTTTTGCTCTTCAGCATAAACTATCAAAATTGCTTCTTGAACGAAAGAAATAGCCCTTGATTTCATTAAAAAATTAGGTTTCGTCACCTACCTATATACACGGCTTTCTATCGTTACCCTTCCTATAGTATCTAAACATACATTCATCATTAAATCTGTATTCACAATCTGCAAAGCGCAAAATTTTGATTAATTTTAGATGAAACAATTGAAACTTGGATTAGGTCTGAAAGCTTTTGAATGCGCTTTTCGTCTATAAATTACATATGCCGATCAGTTGTAATGAAAGGATCCTGAGCGAAAATCATACTTCTGATGAGTGGAGTTTGAAACCTAATCTGTTTATTTTTTTAATGTGCTTGAATATTTTTTTGAAGAAATTCGATGAATCTCATTTTTATTAAAAAAAGAAGTTTCGTCACGTATATATATATACGCGTCTTTATCATTAGCCTTCCTCTAGTATCTAAAAACACTTGCTCATTAAATCTGTATTCAAAATCTGCAAAATGCATGTTTTGATCAGTTCTAGACCAGACACATCAAAATTTGGAGTAATTTTTAAAGCCTTTGAAAAACACTTTTCGTTTATAAAGTACAGTGACTTTTTTGTAGGAATGATGGGATCCTGAGCGTGAATCGTACTTTTCACAAGTCAGGTTTGTAACATAATCTGATGAGTTTTTACACTTACTATCTAGCTTTTTTTGACGTTTATATAAACATTAAAATGTTCAGCCATCATCTTTTATTGGACAAGTAACATTTTTTAAATTCTTAATTCTAGGAAGTTCCTGAAGTATACCTTCTTCTGGTCCAAAGTAGTAAGTCATATTATTAAGAGCACATTACGTTCTGTCGTGTGACCAATTATTACATGTTATCACATTCGTTGACTTTATAATTTGAAAGAAATATTATGTTGCACCTAAGCTATAGAAAATAGTTCAAGACATATAAGAATGCATCTGTCTGTCTTTTTTATTTATTTCTCATATAACAGTCTTTGATTTCTTCAGCTGTAGATTCCTACCAAAAATGCAATATTGTGCAGAAAGTGCAAATATTAAAAGACAAAAAAAATTTTTTCACTCTCAAGGAAGTTTTGACTTAGCACGTTACAAAAAAGTATTGAATTATGTCATTCTTCAGTCAAAAAATACATTTAAAAAAATCCAGTTACAAAATTTTCGTGTTTGGTGAATTGGCCTGTTTTGAAAATACTTTCTCAAGTCTACAGAAATCGCATCGTAGATTTGATTAAAAGTAGTAATGATTTTATTTCATTTTACTATTATCTAGTTTTGCTCTCGGGCGAAAAGCAATGCAAAAAATTAGACTGTGGCACCTTGACTTATAAGTTACTTATACTATGAAAATTAGACTCTAAATAGAACAAAAATTAATTTATTCAAGTTTTTGAACTACACAGTCACATAAATTGTTAACAATGGAACTGAAAAATTATCTATCCATACCAGAATTGATATTAGAGCAGAACTTTTTAGATCCAGAGTAATGTTTCTTACTTTTTCTATGATTATTAATCACCTTCTCATTACCCAAAGTCCGTCAGACGTTTCCAGTATGATATAAATACCGTTTACTGCACCAGAATTAATAGTTACATTATAAAGTATTTCATACAAACAAATACGGGAAAACCCATAAATATTAATATACATATAATCTCTACAAAGGCGAGAAATCTTGCTTCCATTAAAAAAATAATGCTGGCTAGTAGTGTCTAAAGGCATCTGAGATTTAAATACAAATTTAGCAGGAGTTTTATGATCGCAATCTTCAAAATCCATAATGTTGTACAAATCTGCTTTATGATATTTAGATTTATTTAATTCTGAAGGAACTACAAATGCCTTCATAGTATAATTTTCGTTTAGAAAATATATAACATCCCTTCCGTTACCAATATTTTCCAAACATAAATCAGGTCTTTAATACTTGACGTCTGCAAGATAGCCTGTCTAGTTTCTCTATTCACTATCCAAGTTGCTTTTTTACTAATCTGCGCAAAGTACAAAAAATTCTGTTCACGACCTTGTACTAGGTGTGTAACGTTTTCAAAACTTCCCAACTGATGATGAAGTCTCAGATATTTCGCTTGCATTGTAGCAGAGAAAATCCCACCATTAGTTATCGCATAAAGAGTATTATAATTATCAAATACCACACTTTCTTTCATTTCAAAATATCCAAATGGTTCTTCCTCGACATCCTCCTGATGACTGTTCCAAATTAATTTGTCGTTTTTAGGTATGTAAATGCCTAAACGATTGTCAAAGGTAAAGAAAATTTTTCCGTATAAATCCGAACTCAATCTTCCTGGTATGGAAAAGGGCAGCGCACGTTGCAAAATTGGCTTTAAAAAATCTAGATCAGTTTCATACATCTATTCTTTTTGGTCACCACTTGAAAGACCACAGTCCATCAGACGTTGCCAACATGATATAAAAATTTTGCGCTGCACCAGCATAAATAGTATAATTACTAAATTTCGCAAACAGACAAACTTCTACATAATCAGAATTATCGCTAGTAAAAAAGCGATAAATCTTGTTTCTATTGAAAAAAAAGTTCAGTTCATTATCTTGCGAAGACTGAAATAAAAATCTACCAGAAGAACCAGGTCTATATCCGCAATCCTCAAAATGCATGATGTTGATCAATTTCGGCTTATAATATTTATTAACAGTCAGTTTGGAAGGAACTTTAAAACCCTTTATAGTACAATTTTCGCTCAGAAGAAATATCATGCCCCTCTTATAATCATCAATAATCGAAACGTAATTCAATTATTTGATTCTTGGTGTCTGCATGATAGTCTATCCAGTTGCTCCATTGACTATCCAGGCAGTTCTTTTACTATCATGTACAAAGTAAAAATTATTTCTATAACCGTCTACTAGATATGTCAGATTTTCGAAATGGTCTAATCGAGGAAGAATTGTTAACATTTCGTCTGTATTCTTAGCATAGGTAATCTCCTCATTAGTAATTGCATAGATAGTGTTATAGTCATCGAATCCTAGATTTCCTTGTATTAGAAAATCTTTGAATATTTCTTTCCGATGGGGTTTTCAAATTATCTCATCGTTTTCAGGTATGTGAATGCCCAAACGCTCTTCAAAAGGAAATAAAATGTTCTCAAATAAATCCAGATTTAGTCTATCTGGGTAAACAGGGAAATACTTTTTACGAAAATTGTCAACTTCTTTCCTTGCAATGTAACAAACTGATTTTTTATACTAATTATTTCATAGTAACCTACACTAGTGCCTTTAACTTGCTCAAATTGGATTTTCCCAAACCCGTCACATTTCTTGCCTATTGTCTCTTTTGCACAATTAGATATAATCCACGTAATGATAAACATGAAAAAAGTTCTCATTTTTCTGTACTCTCTTTTTTATCTGGAACAAATAGTTCCTCCTGCAAAAAAAAACATGCTTAAAGCAATTGATACGTGCACTTATTTATCTTATGATTGCTTGTAAGTTTCGCATATGTAAGTACTTGTCGTTTCTATGATTATTAAAATTCTGCATTTCAATGTTTCTATTTTACAAAACTACATTCAGGTGCTTTATTTTTTTTGCATTTTCATCCTGTACGAAAGAGTTCCTTCTGACAAAAAAAGACATGCTTAAATCAATTGATATGTACATATATTTATTTTATTATTTATTATAAGTTTCGCGTATGTATGTACTTGTAGTTTCTATTATTTGAATTCAGAATTTTAATGTTTCTACTTAGCATTAATATATTCAGATACTATTATTTGCCATCTGACACGAAAGAGTTTCTCCTGACAAGGAAAACATACATAAATCAATTGATATGTACATACATTTATTTTATAATTGATTTTAGGTTTTGTGTATGTTTGTAATCGTCGTTTCTATTACTAAAATTCTGCATCTAAATGTTTCTCATTAACGAAATTACATTCAGATTATTTTATTACCTATTGCAACATGTTCATAAGAAAAATAATCAACATTAAAAATATACATACTAGATCAAAAATATAGAAATAGCAATTTGTTTAATAGTAGTTTTTATTTGTAAATTCAATATAATGCAACTTTTAAATAAAAAATACGTCTTTTGCATGTTTCGACAGGTCATTCAATTTGACATTGAGTGAGTTCGAGTTCAAAGAATGACACCAATTAGTGCTCAAAATGGACAATATTGTCTTTATGATTTTCAATTTTTGTGTTTCTTTAAAATTTGTGTATTTTTAATTTTATATAAATAAGTAGCTTGCATGTAGTCGTCAGAGAACAACTGGCGAAACTGCAAAAGGAGATGCACTAGCCATCCCAAAATTTCAGGATTATAATGAAATATAAGTAAAACAATGAATTTTATCATAAAATATTGTTATTTAGGAATAGCAAGTTTTTAAAACTAAAATACAAAAATGAAGTGAAACTGACCTTGGTTTCTGGCAAAAATACACAGTTTTTACAAGAATTAACGGCGTTTCAAAAGGTCTACTCTCTTTGAAGTCGCAACAATGTTAGCAGAACTTTAACTTTAACAGACTGAATTTATATGTACTGAGTGAGCCGACCCGCGATAATCATTTGACCTAAAAATATCATAGTGGGAGAAATTAGTTACAGAATATCAGCCACATACTTTTTTCGATATAAGCAACATTCATAAACAGTGCTTCACAATTCTCAATTTATAGTTTTCTATAACTGTACTTTTTTGTCACCATTTGGAAGAACACGATCCATTAAAAATAACCAACATAATATAATTACTGTTAATTGCAGCTGCATTAACAGGAGCATTGTCCAATTTTTTCCACAAACATGAATTGTCAAAAGTGCTCTCCAAAAAAATTCGATAAAACTTGTTTTTTTGATAACTTTTGTCACCATTGTATTCATCACTGAATACAAATTTCGTATCAAGAGTGTAGTTACAATCTTCAAATTCAATAGTTTTCTTCAATATGATTGATGTTCATTGAAGCTTGAAAAAACTTGGAAATTTCTTCAAGCGCAATTTTTTTCTACTATAGACAAATCACCATTCCGTCCGTAGATGTCCCAAACGTATTTAAAGTATTTATACCTAATATTTATATTTATTATTTAATATTCATTTATTATATATTCAATATTTATGATCAGAAATATTAGGAAAACTTTCATTGCCTGAAAGGGATATGGCAATTAAGTGCAATACTTCATTTCAAATTAACACTAACTATGAGATTTGACCCTCGATCTTGTATTCATTAAAAAAAAATTCTATGAAAAGAAGGATATTCAAAATCAAATTTTATAAGTAAATTAAAACAAAGCTAATTTTCTGAGGAAGACAAATTTATCATTAGAATTAATGACGATTCATATGTTTTTTGCGACCTTCAAGTATCGCAGTGAAAGTAAAAATGAAATCATCTGAGTATGACTTCTCATTTCTGATTGGATGTTAATCAGCTTGATAACATTTATCGAAGCCTGTTTACGCATCCTATAGACGTTTTCCTAGGAAGCGTTTTCCTTTAATATGATTTTACAAAGACTAGAAAATTAACTAACAAGTAATGTCAAAAATTTTTAAGTGAAATTTATATAATTAATCAAGTTTCCTGAATCTGTACAATTTTTTATGCATATTTCCTTAAAAGCAGATATTAATAGTAATGCAGTCTCATATGTTCTAATTATAAATATTATCGCTTATTAACGTAGATACTTCATATCTTTTAGCACTAACTGCTTTATTATCAATGGTTACTTACATTCCAGATTTATTTTTATCGTACTTTGCACTCCAATGTCCATTCGACGTTGCTAGTACGATTGAATTATAGATCAATGCTGCTGAATTTATACTAACACTATTGTCCAGCTCTGCATTTAAACATTCATTTTCCAAATAAACTGCGCGAATAACGAAAGCCTTGTTTTGATCAAAAGCATACACTTACTTTTCTATTAAATTCCCATCATAAAAATAATTAAATATAAAAAATCGTTTTCAGCTTGAGAATGATTGATAAGACCATAATTAATTGTGTCAATAAAATGTTCGTCTAATAGAAGATTTCCTTTCAGTTAACCGAGCAAACTATTACTTTATTTCCAAATTATATTATCAATACTATGAATGTGAATCTCCAAACGATCACAGTGAATAAACAAAATGTTTAGGAATATTTCCAGTTTAAATATTTGTTAGAAAGGCTGAATTGTCTTTTCAAGGATCGACCTGAGATACTGAAAATTTTGTATCTTGTTATACATCAGAGCTACAAAAGTGTCTCTCATAAGAATTACGTCCACGTAGTTTCCAAAGAGTGCATACAACTTTTAAAAATTTTAATGATCCTTGTAAATATTTTTTGACATATTCAGGTACAAGCTTTTCAAATTTGATTATTATACAAGTATTGATGCATAGAAAAATATTTATTATCTTTCCAAAAGAGATTTTCTTCATCTGATAATTTAATTTGGTTCTCCTAGAACAATATGCTTTTGGCTCTGATATATTTATCATGTAGAGGAAAGATTTTGAAAATAAATCAATATTGAATGAAATTGATATTACTCAGGGATAAAGTACAAATTGTGTTTAACATTAAGTACATTGCATTCTTTATTTGTTCTTTCGACCAGCATATATCGCAGCTACCCTTAAGCTAATATTTTCTGGTTTAACATAAGTAGTTGTATATTCAGTCAATGGAGATTTTTTTCTTGGAAACTGATCAGAATGATAAGATTCAATAAATCATTTCTCAAAATAGTTTGATAAATTTGAAGATTAAAGAATTAATGACTCGTTGTTGTTATCTAACTTGGTCATGGATACGTAATTTGAAACAACATCGTGAGAATGAAATAAAAAATCATTAACAGGATATCATATGACTTTATTATTTTTAATAATGAATAATCATCTATAGAAAAATGATTACATTAAAATCGTCAAACTCCTTAATAAGCAAGCCTTATTCAGATACATATTTGATCTATTTTATCTATCTAAAAAGTTATAATTAAGTTTTCATTCACACGTGGCAACCAATAGTACATTAATAGTAGCGAGCATGATATAAGCACTATTGATTGCAGCATTCATAATTGTAACGTTGTCTGATTTTTCAGCCTGGCAAACAGTTTTATTACTTTCTTTCAAGCAAATGAAGGATACCCCGTTTTTATTAAAAGTGAAAATATCGTCTGATAGTCTTTTATAATAGAACATACCTTTTCATCGAGTTAAGGTGTCATATTTTCTCAAATCCATAATTTTGTTTATTCCTGGCTCAGATACATTCAAAGTGGGGGAAACTTTGAAGGAATCCAAAAGCGGAAAAGAAGAAGGAAATTATTTTCCTGAAGAAATACAATTCTGGTCCTGAAAATATATCTCAAAACTTACTCTCAAAACAATTCTGACTTTTGATACGTAAATTCTGTAACATAATCTTCCAGCTATTCGTATTAACTCTCCAGCTGATATTTCCACGATTATCAACAAAGTGAATATCATCATCACAGTCTGTCATCAAGTGCGTAAAGTTTTCGAAAGAATCGAAATAAAGAAAATAATTCAAATGTTTTTTTGAGCTTTGCATGACAAACTGTATTCTCACCTTCTCTTAGAATAAAAAAAAATTGTATTATATTCGTCGAAATATATTTTGCCTCTTCTTGAGTAAAATATTAAGGGCTCATAGTCGTTTTCTAAATTATTTTATTATCTTCCGGTATGCTAATATCTATAGCATTTGCAGATTTACTACAAAACATGATATTATTGAATAAAGTTCGAAGGAAATTGAAAAAGATTTGTTTTGGACGGTTTGCTTATATGGAATAAATTGAGGAATATACAGGGAGTTTATTAAAGTAAAGTCTTAAAAGAAATAAGCAAATCACACAAAAATTACCTCTGGATGTAAAAATTTCTTTTATTATCCACAAAGTAGAATTTTATTTAAAAATTATGTTATTCAGGATGAGTTTTGTTGTAAAGACGAGTAATTACCTTTTATCAATGAGACGCCCAATTTACTTTTTCATAAAGCTACTTTCTCCTATACTATTTTTTCTAGTACTCTTTTTTTAACAATCTTTTTTGAGTAAGAATATTAGCATCACAAAGAAGAAATACAGAAATGAAGACTAACCTCTTTTCCTGGCAGAATACACAGTTTGTACTAGAATAAATAGCATTTCAAAAGGTCTTCAGCCTTGGAATTGGCAACAATGTTTGCATTAGTTGAACTAGAACAGACTGGATTTATATATACTAAGTGAATCTAACCACAATCATCATTTGATGAGAATATCGTAGTAAGAGTATTGAACCACGGAATATCAACCAAAGATTTTTTCTCAATAACATTCGCAGACGATGCTTCACCATTCGTAATCTACAGTTTCATATATGTGTGATTTCTTATCACCACTTGGAAGACCACAAGCCATTAGAGGTGGCTAACATAATATAATCACTCTTCATTGCAGCAGCGTTAATAGTAATATTGTCTAACTTCGACGCCAAACATAAAGATTCAAAATTGCTTTTTAAATAAATGCGATAAACCTTGTTTTTATTGAAAAAATAAGCAACGTCACCTATCCCTTCAAAACTAGATATAATTCTAGAATCAAGAGTATAGTTACAATCTTCAAATTGAATTTTTTTTTCCAAATTTGGTTGATGTACATCAAAGCTTGAAAAAATTTGGAAAGTTTTTAAAGTACAATTTTTATCTACAAGAGATAAATAACCATGTCCGCCCCAGTTGCTCCAAACGTAATTCAAATGTTTAAGAAGTGTCGTCTGTAAAATTGTCTGTTCAGTTGTGGCATTGACAATCCAACTCGTTTTTTCACTTTCATGTGCAAAATAAATGTGACCTCCATCACCTCTAACTAGGAGTGTAACATTTATGAACCGTTCAAGTCTTGGCAGAGATTTTAAGTATTTGTCTGTAGTTGTCGCGTAGAAGATTTCACCATTGATAATTGAGTAAATGGTGTTATTGTCGTCGAAAACCTGATTTCCTGTCAGATTGTAGGACATATAAGGACTTTCTTTCCAAACTAATTCATCATTTTCTGGTATATAAATTCCCAAATTAGAATTGAAAGTGAATAAAATATTTTCAAATAAATCCAAATTCAGTCTTCTTTTTGAAATCATAAGATTTTTCTGAAGGATCGGCTTAAAATTGTCGAAAATTGTTAATGTCCTGTCTTGCAGCGTAACAAACTGATTTCCTCTTGCAATCACTTCGTCGTATTTTCCTGATGTACCTTTGATTTGTGAAAACTGGAGCATCTCTTTACATGCCCTGACATCTTCAGCTTTTGCCTCCTTTCCGAAGACAGATATTTCACAAATAATCAAAAATACCAGAAAAAATTTCATTGTTCTCTTAGATACTTTGTTTATCTGAAAAAATATGATGAAATAGTGCAATACTTAGTTTCAAATTAATATTATCTATGAAGTTCAATTTTCGATTTTCTATTCATTCTTTTAAACAAAATTTCTTTAAGAAGAATAGTATTTGAAATCAAATTTTAGAAGTAAATTGAAACCTACCTGTTCTTTTAAAGTGCCACAAACTTATCACTAGAAGAAATGACAATTGACACATTGTTTCTCACCTTCCAGAATCGGTAAGGAAGCCTAAGTGGTGTTATCAGTGTATGACTACACATTTTTGATTGTAAATTAATTATCTTGATAACGTCTATCGCAGTCTGCTCATCAATCTGATAGGCATTTTGTTAAGATGCGCTTTTCTTCAATGGGATATTACAGAATCCCGAAAATTCTGTCTGTCGTC
>JAWWEA010000062.1:24745923-24755962 GCA_035222095.1 Andricus quercuspetiolicola | reverse complement strand
AAATCAGCATTATATTATTCCATTTACTGATACATTCGTACAAAAGAAGTACTCCTCGGAATCCGATTTCTTTCCTGAAAAACTACGCAACATGCATGGATATACAATAAAGGTTGGACTCTGTCATTATCCGCCTTATGCCTTTTTCATCTGCAACTCAACTGAACACATTGTCAATTTTTATGGGCCTGACATATTAGCCATGAATACGTTGTCCAAAGCTTTGAATTTCAGGGTATCGAAAGTTGCCTCCAACAAGACAACGTGGGTTATTAGTTGTTGTTCAAAAGAGAAAAACGTATGCTTCACAGTGCAATTTATAACAAACTTCAATTCATTGGCGTTAATGGAGATATTTCCACTATCTGCTTGAGGAAACTGATGGAAAAATCTACAAGCAGTCGACCGTTACAGACTGTGGCTGTGGTATCAATTTTCGCAGATCGTCTTCCACAGTTGTCAACTCCATGCAAATTTTACAACGCAATTACGTTGGTTACTCTGATACTGATGACTTGAGTAACAACCCGACTCTTTCACTTTGACAAAAGAAACTGGTGAATGGAGAACTTAATACAGATTGTACTGGGACTAGGAATTTCATGTGAACCTCCTGTTTTAGCAGTAAGAATAGCTCTTTGATCGATGCTTCTTGCTTGTGTCCTGCAGTCGTCATGCATTTTTACATCGTTTACAAGCATTCACTTAAACAAGAAACCGTCACAGGAAATAAAAACTATTGAGGATCTCATTTCATCAGATTTAGGACATTTGATACTTTCGAATGTATGTCGTTACTTAGAACTGCAAACAGACGAAAAATTGATGCCTCTTATGAGACGCTCTATTATAAAGGGCACAACGGATGAGCTGTGCGCTCAATATTTGATAAATCACAAGAACATAACTTGCTTTATGAGAAAAAGTAGGCTAATGAATAATAACAAAGATATCGATGGTCAACCAGTCATGAGAGTTTTGCAACAATATCTGGCGTACACTCTCATGAATGGTCATTTTTTGGAAGCAACGTCTTCCTACGCAAACCGTTTTGAAGGTGTGATGAGAAGATTTTCAGAAGCGGGTTTCATAAATAAGTGGAATCCAAATATCTTCAGCGACCCAAATGCTATAATTTCCAGAGCTGATACTTTTATATCAGATGTTGCTGGGTCCAATGTGCAGATAAGGAAAAACATATTCGATGTACTCATCTTCGGATATACATGTTCCTTGCTAGCTTACATGGGTGAAGATTTAATTTATTACTGTCAGAAGTTTTTCGATTGAAAACTGTGAACGAAATTGTAATCGGGATAAATAATTAGATTATGTGCACGAGTGTGCAAAATTCTTTTTGTAACTGAATTCGGTGATATAGCATGTTGATATGATAATAAAATTGATTTAGTATTTCAACTGATTTTACATAGCTAACTTTTTAAAATAATTTTAAGCACATATTTCATAACCAAGGAATCAAATTATTATAAGTCATGTTCTTTTCTTCAACAATGATCTTCTCTCACTTGAGCTAGTAAAATAAACAAAAGTGCATCGGAATGCAAGAAATAATTACATAAATAATATCCAATGTTAACACAGTTTTTCAATTGAAAGAGTGAAATGAATAAATAATACGGTTAAACAGGGTGTAACTGGAGTAAAGTCGTTCCTTATAATGACGGATAGAAAAAAAATCCAAATCGAAAGGTCCTTAACCAATTGTTGTTATGGTGCGTATTTTGGGTATTACAGTTCATTGAAATTCCATGTCGGTCAACAGTTAGTTGCAGTTGTGCGTTTAACTACGGAAAGCATTTCCTACTGCGGTAACTTCCCGTTTCTTTAAGCATTAAAAAAAATGCGATTACGAATGTGTGTCAGTATAAATCAGACGCGCTCAATTTTATTGAAACGCGAAATATTTTTAAAGGAATCAATTCTTTTATTTAAGCACGTTGCAGATAAAATATTAGTTAGCCGATATTCTCTGCATTGAAAAATGGAAATGTAGGCCAGTTTTTGCGGAATTTAGTGAGCTTAGCACAAATAATTTCAGTGAGACTAGATAATTCGTACATTATTAAAAATAATCAGTAACCGTCCCTGATTCATTTAGGATTCAACAAAATTTGTTTAATTCATTGAATTCTTCTGAAAGCATGTAATTTTTTGCAACTATTTCTAGATTCATCAACTTCAATTGACGGTGAACTACGACTGAATTAAGATGCACTAGTTTTTTTTAGTGTTGCAGAATTTTATAGAAGTTTGCGAATCACAATAAAATCTGTTAAATGCTTTTAAAATTTTTAGAACTCACTTTGAATTATTGTAAATTCCTTACAGTTGCTGAATTTGGAAATAGTTGAAAAGAATTTCATGCTTTGAGAAAAATTAAAAAAATTAAATATTAAAATATTTATGAGTGAGTTCTGATATATCAAGAGAATTCTGCAGAATTCAAAAGAGTTAAAGAAATATAGAAACTATTTAATTTGTATTCTAAAGATTTCAAGAAAATTCGAAAAAGTTTGAAAAGGTTTTAATTAAATTCAAAGACTTCTACAGAATTCTGTAGAATCAAAAACGTGCAAATCATAATCCAGTAGACGTTCAGTTGTTAACAAGTGTCGAGGAATTCGGAAACAGTTAAAAAGAATTTCATGTTTTGAGGAGCATTCAGAAAATTAAGAATAAATCAATTTATACCCTAAATATTTCAAGAAAATTCTTTAAAAACTTTGAAAAAATTCAAAAGGGTAATCATGTGCAACTTTTTCAAAGATCAGTTCTCTAATGCTGTTTCTTTATTTATGTTTTAAGTTTTTTGAATAAAGTATTACTTTTATAAGAATATCAATTCAATGTCAATAAACGTGAAAAAAACTACAAATGTTGAGGAAAAATCACCTGTTTATTTCAGAAGTGTTCATGATCAATCAATATCGGTAAATAAAAGGAAAAACCTTATTCTTTGACTTCTTCCAGACCATTTATTTACATAATTGATGACTTTTCGTAATTATCACTTATTCCCTTATCAGATCTGAGTGTATAATTGTAAAAGTTATAATATCGTAGTCATAAATTGTCAGTATATGTTTTTAGTAATAAGATTCAGTTTGTTCTCACATGAGAAACTGTAGAAATGTAGAGATTTAACGTTGGTTTTGCAGTTTAAGATGTTTCAAAGATAAAGGTTGTATAATTTGTATAATTTTTATGAGAAACTTTTTTCTGGGTGAAGCTTTCCTGATATCCTCGTGAACGTTGATCCAGTCCTTAATTGTGAAACAAGCCTCCGAGCTATGTCTTTCAAAAATTTTTTTTAAAAACATTGTTACTTGCAACGTAATATTCGTCAATACGTGTATAATTGTAGAAGAATAAAAGGATGTGATGTTCTCATTTTTAACGTCTGAGAAAGATAAATTGGTAATTATACGGAAAAACCTTATTCTTTGACTTTTTCCAGACCATTTATTTACATAATTGATGACATTTCAGAATTAACACTTATTGACTCATCAGATCTGAGTGTAAAATTGTAAAAGTTATAATATCGTAGTCATTAATTGGCGGTGTAAGTTTTTAGTAATAAGATTTAGTTTGTTCTTACATGAGAAACTGTAGGAGTGTAGAGATTGAGGATATCAGGAAAGCCTCAGCCAGAAAGAAGTTTCTCATAAACTGCAGATTATACAACCTTTATTCTCGAAACATCTTAAACTGCACAACCAACGTTGAATCTCTACACTTCTACAGTTTCTCATGTAAGAACAAACTAAATCTTATTACTAAAAACTTACATCGCCAATTCAGACAATTAGAAATTAAAGATATACACAATTATTTAAGTTATTTGACAACACTATTATATAAAATCAGAACAAGGTTAGCTATTTTGTGACCGGTTAAAGTTTTACAGAATGTAATAGAATTTCAAAAAAAATTGAATAATGATTATAAATTTTCTGTAAATAAACTAGACAGGAAACTTGAAAATTTAAAAGTAGAACAACATTATGAAATTTTTGCATTAAATAGACACAGAACTACAATTACCAATGATAATATACCACAAACTAATGACCAATGGTTGATTAATCTAACGAACATTGATATCCCAGGACCAGTAACAGACATTCTGCGTCTCGGTGATAAGTTGAGTTCTAAATTTATTTCTAGTAAACAACAACATATTTATGAAATAGTCAAAGACTTGGAATCTCACCTAGAAAAAATTACAGATAAGTCTCAAGACGAAATCAGGCATAAACCAACTAAGATCTGATGAGGGAATAAGTGTTAATTCCGAAACGTCATCAATTATGTAAATAAATGGTCTGGAAGAACTCGAAGAATAAGGTTTTTCCTTATAATTACCAATTGATCTTTCCCAGACGTTGAAAATAAGAATATCACATCCTTTTATTCTTCTACAATCAATATCGTTTCTGAAGATTAAAAGGAATTTAAATTGCTTACATGCGCTGTTTTTTTATTTCGAATATAACGCTACTGTAAGTTCAAAAGTTCTCCGTTATAACAGTGTACATTTATTGAACCTTTGATGGTTTCTCTGACTTCCCTTAAAGCAGATACAAAAGCTAGGAAACAATTGAAAGTGTCCATTTATATCTTCTATGAAGAAAAAACTAGATAATGTTCGAGAAGAAATCACGAATCAAATTTACTTAACATCTATGAGAAAGCAAAGTGTTCATAAAATTAGAATTAATAAACACATCCATTCTAAATACACCCACAATATTTCGCAGCCTTATTTTTATTTTTCATTTAACGTAAATTTTATTTTTTACAAAATGTCAACTAATTCTTGTATGAATGGAAATAATTGCATGGAATTGAAATCAGCTAATCATAAATTCAAAAAAGAAACTCTGATCGGCCTATTTGGATTTTTGTCATTTTTTTTATGCGGACAACATTTTGATGACAATTTTAATTTGTGTTATACAAAGATCAATAAAAGAATGAACGATGTAACATACTGATTCTGTAATAAGATTTTCGCAAAAATTATTATTAGAAATAATTGAATTTGGTTATGGTACTCAGCATCTGTAATTTAAAAAACGGAGATAAAGAGTGATTGACTGACGAATTACACACAAGACGATATCGATAATTTACGAAGTTTGATCAAGCCCACTGCGTAAGTATTTCTCCTCGCTTAGCATTGTACCTTCACCCCGTGGAGAGGCTATTATTATTATTTGATATACGCATATGGCTATGGTCCAGGTCATCCTAACCACGAAGTGATTCACTGACGCGTGACTCTAACAACAGACTTTTCAAGGATTTTTGCCATAAGAATGACCATCAAAGTTAGGTACAAGTTGCAAAGACATTAACGTTAACGGCAATAACGTTTTTTTCGCCACAAACGCGACCTATTCTTCTTGAAATACATTTTTCTTAATCCTGTCACTAATCTATCCCTTTCCGAATTCTCGGACCGATTATCATTATTGCTCATAATGAATCATTATACAAGCCTCTACCCTCCAGACACCTTCTCATCGACACACAAATTCGCTTACTGGAATTTTACACCTTCTTTTGTGCGACATTTGTTTCTAAAAAAACTAAAATGCACCGACTCGCTTGTGCTTGCTGAACGCTTGCCCGACTTATGGAAAAATACGAGCATGAGGCGCGCGCCTTGTTAGCAGCATGGATTTTTGAATATTTTTTATATACTGCTTTGAAAATTATTCTCCAGATATACTTATATGCGATTTAATATTGAAGCATGCTACTTTTGACTAAGCCTTCATTTACATTCTGATTTCCATTCAATTTTTCAATAAATAAAGAAATTCATCAAGGGTGTCACTAACTGCTCGCATGCCAATAACTGGTATCTCTACCTCGCCTAAATATTTATTTTCAGTTTAGTTTAAACAGCTTAGTTTGAGCAGTTCTGCACACTCCATATTTGATTCGGAAATTGTAAGGAGCTTACGATATAAAATCATCAGAAGGATATCAAGCATTTATTAAGATTTTTACTACTACATGATAAAACTTTTTTTGTGCAAAGGTGGATCTGAATTCACAGATTCATTGGATCATTTTGTTTTGGCAATTTATGACTACGTATGGATTCGTGTCTGCCGAGAAACACTAGTACCTGAAAAACTTAAAAAGGTACATAAAAGGCGATCCAGAAATAAATAAAGTAATGTTGCTCACGGATGCTAAGGAAAGTCTCCCCATAATGAAAAAACTCAGTCAGCAAATCTCATCTTGCCTACAGCTAATCCATTGTGACAACTCAGCAGCTACGTGTGCTCAGTATTAAATTCTGCTGCCATCTTTTAATAATCCTTGTTCAACTTTAAACTTTAAACTTTATTTATGTCGATAATTTCATCAGCATGCAATAATTCTTTATCGGCAATATCAAGACTTATCAATTTTGTAACTCAATAACATCTAGCAAAAATAGGCCCCAATGTTCTGATTCCGACACATGATAAAATGAGCTCAAGCTTCAATTATTCACTCCGGTTTATGTAGACCAGGCAGTGAACGCGTTGTTAAAAACTTTGAATTTCAAGTTAACAAAAGTTATCTCCTACAAGACAACTTATGATGCTAATTGTTATTTAGAAGAGAAAAACGTCCGTTTGTTTTACAGCACCATGTACAATTTTTTTAAACTCTTATTTTGTTTCAGATGGAATGATTGTGAAAAAAGCTAAAAAAGCTAAAGGTCTTCCCGAACAAGTAACTTTTATATGTCAATCTTTGATAATATAGTCCTTATCAGTACCTTGATAAAGCATTTTCGTAGGATCATCTAAAACAACGTAAAAACTCTCTTTATGTTATGTAGTTAATCACACACTAAATGCGGGGCGCGTACTGTCTTTCTCAGCCTATCTTTGTGCTGAGTTGATACATTCGTCTTTTGGTCTTATGATCAGTCATTGGCTTTGTTCTACGGATTGTATTCATCAAAGTTTTCGCTGCAATATACACACTACAATTGATAGTCCAGAGGTTGGACAGTTCGGGAAAATCTCCACGAAGCTTGTCGATCAGTTCAGCCAGATCTCTGGGCTTGAAAGAAACCTGGATGTTGATTTTTCTTCTGGTCCTGAAACATCGCCCTTTCTCTATGGGATGTCTGATGCGGTTGGTCGTAATGTCTCCTCTCTTTCTTTGTTACTATCTTGTTCTGGATGCCATTGAGTAGTCACTCCGCTCACAGAATCCCTTACACAGAAGTCCTCGGCACGATTCCACAGACTTTGATGCGAAAAGTACGAGAGCTGTGGGTGTCTCTCGCACCACAGAGCATTCCATCGCGCCTTGTTACCTTCTCGTTTAGGGGTCATACTGGTGTCGTAGTACTCCATTAGGTCGTCCCTGAGTCGACTCGTTTACTCGAAAGTATTGAGATTTTGCTGGCCCAAAGCATTGACTTTCTCTTGATTGGCTCTCACAACTCTACGGTAGTCAACATTGTTGTCCGACTCATTGTCGGGAGCTGTAAGTGTTTGTTTGTTTTGAACAGCACTTACTACACTTATGTTTGATGTCCTAATAATAATTATATTTAAGTTAGATTAAAAGCAAAACTTTCCCAATACGTTGGTAACTGTTTCGTGTTGCAAACATTTTTGCGAAAAGTCGAAGCATTAGCTTATATAAGAAGGTAAAGAAAATCAATATATTCGTAGAAGGTCACACTTGATGAGTTGTTATTCTGGTATTGATTACTATATTGTTTGACCCGTAAACCCTGTGTCGAAAACAAAATACTTATTTTTACAAAGAAGGTCAGTCGGGACATAAAATATAGATTTTTTCTTCACACTGACTGATGTGACAGATGCACATAATTGATACTTTCAACTTGCAAAATCGTTTTATCAATGTTTTTACTTTAGTCTCAAGTGAAAATTTGCTCAATTTTACATAATGCTGTTTTTCTTCGCTTTTACTTAAAAATATCAATACACTTATAATAATCTGTTTATTTAATATACGAAGAAAGAACAAATGAACTTATACCCACAAATAAAATTATAAAAATATAAATTGAAGTTAAAATTGACCTCATTTCTGTTGATCGATCCCCTCCAACATGCTCATTTTAGCGGAAAATGACATTCCCTTCCTTTTTAAGTCGGTCTACCTTAATCTGCCCTGCAGTGCTATTAAAACCATTTGTTCAAACAATATTTTTTCCTGAAAATCGTGAAAAGTTATTATTTTTGGGATGAATGAAAGTTTATGAATGTCAAGAAAATGTCAAGTAATCAATTGTTGAAACAAGATAAGTTTTAATATATTGTAATCAGAATGGATTATTTTACCTATATTTGTGCTTATAATTAATTAATACATATTATAAGATCATTATAAATTGTGGGGTTGTCACGCCTACTATTTTCCATTCTAAATATAATTCAGTTATTTGAACAAGTTCTATTTCTATGCTTTATTTTTCTTTGAATCTTTAAGAGCTAGTATTTTTTAGAACTAATAACACTATGAATATACATAAATATATCACTACAAATAAATATCGCTATCAATGTTTAGAGCGATATTTTTTGAGAAAGACATTTTGCACTTATTAAAACAAATAATACAACTTGCTTATTCTTATAGGACAAATAGAGAACCAATGTATACGGTATCAATGAATTTCTGTCGAAAGTATATGCAAGTTTTGGCACACTAAAAAAAGCCTTTATTTTCAGAAGAAAAAATAGATTATTAAAAAAATATATTTAACACATTGCTTCTCTTCAATTACATAACACGACTAAATTTATCATCAAAATTAGGCTATTTTTGTCGCAAATATATTTCTTAACCACGGAGGCCAATAAGAACATTCTTTCGGTACAGTAACAGTAATGTAAAATACTGATTGGGTAAAGCGTTTTTCCATAGAATAAATATATCGGCAAATTGAGATTTGAAAATAGTTATGCACCCCGTAACCAAGACATTTTTTAATATCAAAGGAACTCTTTTTTGACAGAATACGAACTGATAATTTTGTTTGAATCAAACTAAATGTTCTCGTAATATAATATTTGAATTTTAAAAATAATGTATAGAGGAATTCCAAGTCATTTAAGAGCAAATCAAGTTTACAGAAACAATAAGGACATGTTTAATGTCTTGCGTTCAAACACTTTTTTGAGATGGATTTCTGTATGGTTGAAGAAAATACAACGTATTACGGTGAATTTCCAAACACAAATATTGCTGGTGGCCGGAAATAGTTTGCATTTGGCTGGGATGATTCTGGTTCAGAAAAATCAATCTAACTACATTAAATCACTGTTTGAGAAATATTTGAATACTGATCTTCACTTAAGTTTACACCCACTTTTCAGCTCCGGTACTTCTATTAGCAGTGAGTGCTGGGTTGTCGGTAATAGATTTCACTTGAGTAGGAAATATCTCACAAGGAAACTACCAATCCATCTAGATGAAAAGATTGTTAGAAAAGTACCTACGTATTGATTTTCAGTTGAGTTTGAACCCCCACTAAAGCTCCGGTACTCGTTTAGCAGTCAGTGCTGAAACGTTAAGACGCAAACATCTCAATTCTGCACACTTTACATTCTCTTCAAAAATTTTAAGTAGGGAACGATACAAAATCTTCACACAGATATCAAATATACAGTAGAACTTTGACTACATAACAAAACTTTTTCAGTAAAGATGGATCTCAATTCATATATTCAGTGGATGATTTTCTTTCCACTACTGATGATCAAGTATGGACTTGTGCCTGCCGAGAAAGAAAACTTTCTGGAAAACTTAAGAAGGTACATAAAACATGATCAAGAAACAAATCAAGTAATAATGCTTACTGATGCTAAGGAAAGTGTGCCCAAAATGTTAGAATTTCACCGCAAAATCTCACCCAGCTTTCCGCTAATCCGTTTTGACAACTCAGCACCTACGGATATTCAGTATTTAAGTGAGCTACCATCTTTCAATAATCCTCGAGCATCTTTATTTA
>JAWWEA010000062.1:24388665-24399259 GCA_035222095.1 Andricus quercuspetiolicola | reverse complement strand
AATTCTGTATTTTTTATGTTTTAGTTTTGAGATTTCTTCAGTTTGAAAGATTTAGTATTCAAAACGTTTCTTTGTTGATAGAATTTAGGAATTTTTATTCATACATATTTAAAATTGAATAAATTTTAATTATTAATCTTTGCAATTAAATATTTTTGAATTCTGATTCTTCGAAATTAAAATAATCCAAAAAAGCATTCAAAATATCATAATTTGCTATTATAAGTATTAAATATTAAAGTCTTCAATTGCAAATAATAAAAATTCAAGAATTTTCTATTTTAAGTGTTTGAAATTGGAACACATATTTCAAAAAAGCGTTAAAAATTAAATAATTTTAAACTATAATAATGTCGAATCAATGTATCCTCAAATCTGAAATTTAAAAATGAAAGAATTCTAAATTAAAAACCGTTGAAATTACAGAATTTTTAATCGTAACTCTTCGAAATTGAACTATTCCAAAAAAAAGGATTGAATTAAATACCTTTAAAATCTAATTTTTTAAATTGAATAACTTGCAATTTTATATTTTTTAAATTTAAGAATTTTCAATTGTAGCTCTTTGAAATTGTAGAATGTGTAATTGTACATAAATGTTGACAAAATTTAAGATTTTTTATACAAAATTCTCGAAAACTAAATAAATTTCGGTTTTATATCATCACGATTAATTATTTTTTAATTTTATATCTTCAAAATTGAATTATGCGAAAAAAAAATATTCAAGATTGCATCATTTTCTATTCCACACATTAAATATATCAAAGAGTCTTTAATTGCTAATAGTGAAAATTGAAGAACTTTAAATTTAAAACCGTTAAAACTTAAGAATTTTCAATCGCGAATCTTCAAAATCAAACTATTCGAGAAAAAACGTTCGAAATTGCATACATTTCAAATATAATTATAAAAAATTAAATAATTTGCGATTCTATATTTTAAAAATGCAAAAAAAATTTAATTACAACTATCCAAATTGTAAAACTTTGAATCTCAATTCTTTAAAATTGTAGGGTTTTCAATTTTGCGAGTTTACAATTAAAAATTATGCAAATTTTAAGTTTCACAATTAAATATTTTATAACTTTGATGATTTACATTTGAAATTTCTTCAATTTTGAAGATTTGGAATTGAAAACTCTTGTCTCTTGACAAAATTTAGGAATTTTTATTTTTACACTTTTAAAATTGAATTAATTCAAATGTTATATCTTCAAAATACTTATTTTCAGATTCGTAATTCACATATCAAATCAGCCATTTTTAATTCATAAATTATATTACTATATTTGAATTGAGAGAACACAAAAACTATAGGATACCCATTTTCATAAGATTGAGACCATTTTCAATTTTTTAATTCGCCAAATTGGATTAGCCAACTGCATTTCCTAAATTCTATTTTCAAATTCGGATTAAGTGATAAAAAAAACCCGGTAGAATATTTATTGTTATGGAATTCGGATCTCTAATACAGATTGTGGAAAATGAGCGATGAGTTAAAAAAAATTGTTTGAAGAAACATGAAAGAAACATATTTGAGCTCAAATACTTTTTAGATTGCTTATTTCAGCACCAATAAGTATTTTGGATAAGAAAAACACATATTTCGAAATACTTTTGAAAAATATGTTCTTGTCAAAAGTGACCTTAGTATACAGGATCACCTATATTGAATACAATTTACTTCGATACCAAGTAAAAAAAATGCCAGATAGGATAATATTGGATAAAATACGGTTAAGGAAACCCTATAATTGGTAAATTATTCCTCAAAACACAAGCATATGATATTCCAGACACATATGATATTGTCAAATTTTTATATTTGTCCATATATTGTTTTGTGCTATGCCATAAGTGTGAAAATTAAAAAGTTGGAATAATTTGATTTTGACTTCGATGGAGAACAACATTCTACAGATTACCATAAAACATATGTTTCTATTAATATTGATTATAATAAGTGTAGAAACAATTCTTTGCGATCATCAGATAATTGTCAGATAGGATGTTATTGGAGAAAATACGCTTAACGAAACCCTTTAATTAGTAAATTATTCCTTCAAACACAAGCGTATGATATTCCAGGCACATATGACATTGCTAACTTTTTATACCTATATGTTGTTTTTTACTATACTATATGTGCAAAAATCAAAAAGTTGGAATTATTTGGTTCTGAATTGGATCGAGAACAAAGTACTTCAGATCAACATAAAACATATTTTTTCTATTAATATTGATTACAAGCAGTCAAAAAACAGTGGTTTGCGATCATCAGATCACTAGCGCAGATTCTGAAAAACGAACGATAGGTTTTTCAAAAAATAGTTTTAGAAAACGTAAAAGGAACATCTTTAGCATACCGGAAATCTTCGAAAATCTTTTGCTTGTCTAAAATAAACAATTATGCATTGAATTTATGAAACTAGTGTCCAATCAACAAGTTAACAGAGGTTGTTTTCTCCTGCCTTTCTTTCTTGACTTTGTCGTTGCAAAATGCCTGTCTGAAATCTTAGCGAAGAATCTCGAAAGGGAATACCTTTCGTGCTCTTAATGGCTCTCGAACGTTTACCCCTTGGCTAACGGCAGACCAAACGTTTCATTACCTTAAATACGACATACTTGCGTATGAATATCTTCGAAATTGATGCCCAAAAAGATTTGTTGCTCGGACAAATTAATGGTTCTGTCATGCACTATTTACTGATCGTGACAATACTGATTCCTATTATACTATATAGCTATTATGCATAGATTACTGTACAGTATAGTAAAAAATAACATATGGGTAAAAAGAAAAAAGTGGACAATATAGGCTTGTGTAAGGAAGAATTATTTTTTCAAATAGAGGGTCTTATTATGAGTATCTTCTCTAACAATATCGTATCTGACATTTTTTACTTTACTCTGAATCAAAATAAATTCGAGTAAACATGGTTGATTCTCTATACTTAGGTCACTTTTGATAGAAACCATTTTTTCTGCACCAGTGTTTTGAAATATATGACTTGAATTTTTCCTAAAATTTGTTTAAAATTCTACAAAATCAAAAAAATTGCCTTAAAATCTTTCAGATACTTTTAAAACAATTAGCCAAAAATCTAACAACAGAAATGTTACCTTTATTATTAGCGAAACATTTAAAATTTAAATCTTCTCTTTTAGAAACAAAAATGTTTAGAATCAAGATTCCTTATTTGGAAATTGTGATTTATAAAATTCCATAAAATTTAAAAGAACAAACTGAAAACAGAAACTAAAAGACATATTCACGGACTGTCATAACCAATCAGGTTTTCGATAAAAATGTGTGCGTTATCACGTGGCTACAACTTTTTAAGAATGAAAAGATTGGTTGGTTCCTCTTTAAAAAAAGGAGAGATAAAATATGATTGAAATAGAGCACATTTTAATTTCAAATTCCACAACCTCGATGTGCAGGAATGCACAAAGGCGTTGTACAAATTGCACTCGACAGTCATGAGCAGAGAAGAATATAAGAAAAGAAAATCTCGGGAATAGTGGAATAGTGGATAAGACTCGCGAAGGCACTTCCACCTTCCTGAATTCCGTTCTTGAGTCCAGCAGTATAAAAGGTCATAAACCAAATAAGTGCCATTATGCTACAGTTAAAGTCTCCACTAAAATTCTTTCGCTATGAAAATCACCATCTCAGAGAACGTCGGTACATTTCAATTTCTCTCCTTACTGTAAGCTGTGAAACTTTAATTTTTTCTAATTCTTTCAAATAAAATAGGTTTGCATACACGACTCTCTGATTATGTACAGCTACTCGTACTGTAAAATTTCTTTCAAATTGTTGCCGTTCATTCACCAGAAACAGAACTGGAGTATTTCCTTTATTTCCGATCTTATTTCCAATGAGATTCAAAAGAACTTGTACGATACTTCTTTAAAAAATAGGTGTGGCAGGGAAATCCTGAGAGCATTGTTGACGAGGTTCTACAATGCCAATTAGTTGATCCTTCTCTCAAAAATAGTGTGCGGATAATCTCAAAACCATTGCTGTCTCTTTTTCGAAATGCCAATTGAATATTTCTTCTCCGAAAAATAGGTGCGTCACAGAAATCTCACAACACAAAAACCTTGAAAGCATTGTTGACGTTATTCTACAATGGCGATTGGGTTATTTTTCTCTGAAAATTAGTGTCAGGAAAATCTCGAAAGCATCGTTGTCGTTCTTCCGCATGCCGAATGGGTAATCCTTCTCTAAAAAGCAGGTGCAACACGCAAATCTTAAAAACATTGTTGACGTTGTTCTGACATGCTGATTGGGTAATCCTCCTCTTAAAACAAGTGTCAGGAAAATCTCGAAAACATAGTTTTCGTTCTTCCGCAATGCCGTTTGGGACAACCTTCTCTAATAAATAGATGCGTTACAAAAATCTCAAAAGCATTGTTGTCTGTTTTCCAAAATAACAATTGAATATTCCTTCTCGGAAAAGTAGGTGCTTCACAGGAATCTCAAAACCATTGTTGCCACTCTTCTGCAATGCCGAATGGGTAATCCTTCTCTAAAAATCAGGTATGCTACGCAAATCTTAAAAACATTGTTGACGTTGTTCCACAATACCGATTGGGTAATCCTCCTCTGAAAAATAGTGTCAGCAAAACCTCGAAAGTGTTGTTGTCGTTTTTTTCGCAATGCTCGTTAGGAAAACATTCTCTAATCAATATATGCGATACAAAAATCTCAAAAGCATTGTTGTCTCTTTTCCGAAATAGCAATTGAGTTATCCTCCTCTAAAAAATAGATGCTTCACAGAAATCTCAAAAGCATTATTATCGCTTTTCCACAATGCCGGTTCGATAATCCTTTTCCAAAAAATAGGTGTAACACAAAAATCTTGAAAGCATTGTTGACGTTCTACAATGCCGATTGGGTAATCCTTCTGTAAAAAATAGAGTCAGAAAAACCTCGAAAGCATTGTTGTCGTTTTTTCGCAATGCTTGTTAGGAAAACATTCTCTAATAAATAGATGCGATACAAAAATCTCAAAAGCATTGTTGTCTCTTTTCCGAAATAGCAATTGAGTAATCCTCCTCTAAAAAATAGATGCTTCACAGAAATCTCAAAAGCATTATTGTCGCTTTTCCACAATGCCGTTACGATAATCCTTTTCCAAAAAATAGGTGTAACACCAAAATCTTGAAAGCATTGTTGACGTTCTACAATGCCGATTGGGTAATCCTTCTCTAAAAAATAGAGTCAGGACAATCTCGAAAGTATTGTTATCTCTTTTCTGAAATGCTCATTGTCTCCCCTTCTAAGGAAGAGCCAGAGCTTCATGAAATATACTTAGTCTTTCCTATTGGAAATAAATTTTAGATTCTGATAGAAGGCATGTGTTCTTGTAGAAAAAAAAATGAATAAACGAATCGTGGCGTGCAAGTAGAGGCACGTACAGTCGATTGTAGCCCCTAGCAGTTGGATTTCATAATAATTACCTACAAGAGCTCGGATACGCGGTTCTGATACAATGTATAAGAATATAAGGTAGCCCAAGCAGACTCGGAAGATCGGTCTCTACTCTCCCCTTAAGGTCGCCTTATTAAGGGGCCTATCATTAGGCCCGCCTATCTCACCCATTACTACATACTGCTTTCTGCCAATGGCATTTCGATATTGATAATTACGATTTCAATCTATCCACCCAATTACTACGACCCATTTGCCTCTCTTATGCATGTTTCGGTATAGACGAAAATATATCGACATTCATTTAAACAGCATTTCAATTTGAAATTCAAGCATTTTCTGTTTGAGGTGATCAGAATACAATTAATTGACCTGCACGCAACAGAAACCTCTTCTTGTAGTTAGAGCATGGCAATAAGCTCTCTATGAAATTCCGCTTTCTAAGGTAGTTGTGCCAAATATCAGATATCTAAAAAAACAGTTTTTCCATCATTGTAAAAATTAAAATAATATTACTCACGATCTCTTTTAAAGAAAATTATTATTTTTATTTCAAAAATTTTTGAAATTTACAACAAATCGTTTATTTCAACAACGTTTGTTGCAATTTAAATGTAATTTTGATCACCTCAAAGTAAAAATTCTTCAATTTGAAGCCTTCATCATTTCAAATTCCTTCATAGTGAATGATTTCTCCCACCGTGTACGCTTGGTTAGTTTAAAAAAAATACTTTCAGATGTACCTTCACTATGCTTAAGTGGGTGTCACATCTCTTGAAGATGATTAATTGTTAATCAAATATTAATGAACCAACTTGATGGTTTTAGTACCCATGTTTCTAAACCTCGACATTGAACAAATGCTAATAACAAATGCTAATGGAAATCCAAGGAGAAATAATGTTTCATTGATTGCAATTACAATATAGAACGAAATGAGTGAAATGATCCCCCCTGGAGTGGCACGAATCCCGGAATCGCCATAAACGTAAAGACGCATGGCAGCCAGTCGGTGTGCTCGATTTTTTTTTGTGCTAGATTGCTAGAATATTATGTACAGGGTCTCGGCGGAATCACGGGGGCGTGATAACTATCTAGCGATTCCTGGGGCGAGTACCACGAGTTCCACAACCTGCTCGGATGTTATACGACGACGTGAAACGTGGACAGGGAGCGGTATTTCACTCGCAATAGGGCGCTCATTCGGCGGCTATAGGCGATATGGATACGGGCGGTCGTCTCGTCTATGAGCGCGAAACCGCGATCTGCTTTATCGGTCGATAAATTTAAGGGGAGCCTTTCGGAAAGTGATGTCAGATCGGGATTTATGCTCGATATGGTATACCCATTCGACCTACACAACTTTGAGTACTGCATCTTCGATGCTGAGTGGAGGACACCTGCATTCGTATAACGCCTACGTATCCTTAAAACGTAACTTACAGATCACGACATTAATCTTGCCCCAGGGTGTGGCAGCTGCTTTCTGTATATGCTCCCTGCGTTCTCCAAGAACGAGAGTCAAATATTGCAGCTCTATGTATTTATTTCGCGGTTTCAAGTCTGCAGGCGTGGCACTTTGACAAAAAGACATGCTTCAATGTCCTCATATCTTTAAGAACATTCATCAGTTAATAGATCTATCAGCGAGCCATCGATAAATTATGGAACAGCTTTGAAAGGGCGGGGTACATCGATACTGTTACGTAATACTTTTAACAAAGTTACATTAGGGGAAATCCATGTAAAAGAGCGTTCACATGTTAAGTGACACTCAGGTGACTCAGTTGACATAAAGGTTTTGCAACAAGTGACAAAAAAATTAGTAGTTGCATTTTCAACCAAATAGCTGAATTTTCAAGACAGAAAGAGGAATTCTCTAAAAGACAGTTGAATTTTCAAACTGAAAAGTTGAGTTTTCGACAAGAAAGTTCATTTTTAGCCAATAGGAATGAATTTACAAAAAAGAAAGATAACTTGTCCACCATAAAAGATGAATTTTCAATCAAAAAAATGAATTTCTAACAAAATAATTAAAATTTCGAAAAAAATGGATGGATTTTTAAAAGTAATTTTGTACACAGCTAAAGACTCAAGCTGTTTTAGTTTAGACTAATAGATCAAAAACCTTAATTCCATCGACAAAAACCTTTTTCACTATGCCAGACGACAAAATAACATCAAAACTGAAATCAACATAAAGTGATTAATTTTCTACCAAATAGATCAATTTTCTACCAAGAGAGAAATTTTCAACAAAATACATGATTTTTGAACGCAACAGTTGAATTTTCAACTAACAAAGATTTACTACAACCAAAAATGGAACAGCTGAATTTATAGTTGAAAAAAGTAATTTTTATCCAAGAAAAAAACGAAATATCAAGCAGTTGAAACCAACGAAAAAAGACCAATTTTTGCAAAATAGTTTAAGCCTCAACCGAATACATGGATTTTCAATAAACGAGATAATTTTTCACCCAAATAGGTATATTTTACACAAAATATTTAATTTTTTAAGTTGAAAAGTCGAATGTTTTAGAAAAATTTTTAAACGGTAAAGAAGAATTTTCCACAAGAAAGTTAATTTTTAATCGAGGAAGATGAACTTTCAACGAAATAGTTGAATTTTTAACTAAAAACAAAATTTCAATCAAAAATGAAATCTCAAGTTTTCAGTTTAAAAGAAATAATTTTAAACCAAAAGAAAACTAATTTCAATAAAAATTAAAACGAATTTTGAGCCACTTGAATTCAGCTAAAAAATACGACTTTTTAACAAAATAGTTGAATCCTACACCTACAGTGATGAACTTATAACCAAAAAGAATAATGTTCTACCAAAAGACGAATTTTCAACAAAATGCATGAATTTTCAACCAGAAATGAAATAGCTACATCTTCAGATTTAAAAATTAATTTCTAACATAAAATTTTTTTTAAATAGTTATATTTTCAAATAAATAGTTTAGGTTTAACGAAATAATTTAATTTTCTCTTAAGGTAGTTGAATTTTCGATAAAAAATATGAATTTTTAACAAAAATGTTAATTTTCAACCAAATAGTTTAATTTTCAAGACAAAAAGACGAATTTTCCACAAAACAGTTGAATTTTCGGCCAAAATAAAATAAATTCTCCACGAAACAGCTTATACTTATTATCCAAAAAAATAAATTTTAGAAAATAGTTTAATTTTCAACCAAATAGATAAACTTTCAACTGAAATGATACCTCTTAGAAAAAAAATTTTGCTCAAGGAAAGAGCTTAACATTCAATCAAAGAGTTGAATTTTCGTATCGCATAATTTAAATTGAAAATTCTTCTCTTTGGTTGGAAATATAACTATTTGGCTGAAATTTTCCACTTTTTTGTTGAATATTCATGTATTTTGTTGAAGATTCGTCTTTTTTGGTAAAAGATAAATCTTCTTGGTTGGAAATTTACTTGTTTTGTTCAAAATTAATTTTTTTACCTATTCCATTTTTTGTTGTAATTTTATTATTTATAGTTTAAAAGTAAACTACTTAGTTGCAAGTTGAACTACCTTGTTAAAATATAATTTTTTGTTTGGAGATGCATCATTTTAGTTAAAAATTCTTTTTTCTGATTGAAAATGTAACTATTGTGTCGAAAATTTTTAGTAAAAAATTAATTTTTGAAATTGAAGATGTTACTTTTCCATTTTTGGTTGAGAATTTATATGTTTAGGTGAAAATTCAACTATTTGACTAAAAAATTATCTTTTTCAGTCAAAAATTTAACTACTTGGTTGAAAATTCATGAATTTTGTTGAACATTTGTTTCTTTCCGATAAAAAATTAATCTCGGATGAAAATTCATATTTTTGAAAAAAAAACTTATTTTTTTACTTCAAATTAAGATATTTCAGTTGAAGATTCATCATTTTAATTGAAAATTCATCTCTTTGGTTGAAAATGTAGTTATTTTGTTGAAACTTTGTTCCTTAGGTCAAAAATTATTTTCGTCTGTCGAAAATTCAACTATTTGTATAAAAATGCATCTATGTTGTTGGAAATTTAAGATTTTTGTTTAAAAATAATTCTTTGTATTTGAAAATTCTTTTCAGTCTAACTTAAGTGGAGCAATCCGCCATAACTTCATACAATTCAGATTAATCCCATGTAATCCGGAGTAATCTTGGGTTACCCAGAGTAATTTTATATACAGCGGTTATCCAGGGTAATCCGATATAACCCAGAGTAATCCACCTCCACTGGGCCGTATTTTCAGGAGTTGCTTTCCCCTCGAAAGAACTTTTTTCGTACGAGAAGCCGGGCTTAAAACTTGAATCATTGAATCATCATTTTGATAGAAAGTGCATCAGAACTGCTCTCTCAATGATTTTTTCATAGTAAAATATAAAAATGAATGGCTGAGCGTGTCTAATTTAAGGAGTATGCTAGCAAATTTGCAATTTAAAAAATTCAAGCGAAGAGATCATATTTCAGAATCAGCTATGCAGAGATGGTGCACTGGCCTCGGCTGTAAGGTCGCAGACGCTCCAGACCTCGAGGTTTCCTTAATCCTCTTATAAGCGTGGAGGACTCGAAACTTGGCGCTATACTCAACGACAGGCGAGACGGAGTTTGTCATAATTATCGGTGAAAGTGTCAGGAGTCAGGAGCATCTTCGCCACTCAAGGTCATCTTCTTGAATCAACAAGGTTTCCATTAACCCTCTCGTTTTTTCTCCTCCGACCTTTATACTTCGTTTACTCATTCATTATTAAAGTTTTATTGCCCGAATTGTGACTGTATGGGGTCTGAAAAAGTAATGTAAAAACAGATGGCATTTTAGAGTTAGATATAATTTGACCTTGGGAGTGCGCGGTAGTATGATGGTTGTGCGGTTGCCGACCGTGGTGTGTGGTGTTGTGATCTTGAATTGTTCCTAATCATTCTTCTGGAATCCTCCTTTGGAATTTGCATCAGGACCACTCAATAAACCATTTGAGCAAAAAAACTTATTCTACCTAATTAAATCGGTAAGCAACCAGATACCCAGACTAGAATGAAAAATAGTACCTCTGAAGATTGATCTAAAATTTTCTAATTCCACTATTGTTGGATTCAGATCTCTGTCGCAATTACGCCCACGCCTGACCAAAATCGACTATTTCTA
>JAWWEA010000062.1:24378144-24388594 GCA_035222095.1 Andricus quercuspetiolicola | reverse complement strand
CCAAAATCGACTATTTCTACTAGAATTTCTTAAGCTCTACTTCTGTATAATTTTGTGATATTGATGCTATATCACAATATTACGAAATTGTAGAGAGACTATCATCTGCAGACGCTTACCAGGATACCAGGAATTGATGCCATTTTAAAATTATTTATGTGTCGATAATTTGGTGTATTACTTTTCTCTTTTGTCCCCGTTTGCGTGAGGAACTGAAACTGCCACTCAGGGAGTTGCCCCGGGGTTCGAAATTTGTGTACCGAATTACAGGGGATGGAAAATTGAGTAATTTTCGTGGACGTGAGCAGGCATTGGTAAAAAATGTTATTGCTTCTTAACCCGAGATTTGAAGAAGGTTTGCTACATGAATATGAGGGAGCATTATGCATCAGAGTGGTAATTTGGCACTCCTGTATGGTAGAACGTTATCTGAGAAATTACTAGACATACCTATAAATAGGGTATTATAAAGAAATAAGTAGGAGGAAATAATTATTATTTTCAGATATTATAAAACATATCTATCTCATCTTTATTTATTTAAAAAATTTTATATGAGTCATCAGTCGCTTAATGCTTCGGTGGTAGCCACGCGACTGAAACCAGAGAGCTCAAAGTAATGCCGTAAAAGTAATATTAATAACGCTGTTTGCAATAAACGTTCTAGTGATCTTGAAACGCCCAGGTTATTAACGTTAATATGCTGAACGCAGTATGCATGTCACCATTAGCCAATTGGTAGTCACATGCTAGCATTATTATTATAATTGCCGGGGGATATTCAGGTTGATCGATTACTCTCCATGACAGCGTCGCGAAGGTGACAGAGTTTGAAATTAAAAATGTCGAAGGTAATGAGTAAAAAATTTTGTATCAATTTTGGTCACATGAGACAATTTTCTTAAATTGCTCGCTAATGCAACTATTTTTTTCACTTTTCCCTTAAACATATTTTCAAACTTAAGTATTAGGTTGCCTAAGATAACCTACTGTCGTCTGTAAAATATATCCCCTATTTCAAAAATGAAAACACCAAAAGATTTGAATAGATTTTTATAGGCCTGGTTATTCATCTAGAATTTTCGGAACGACTTGTCCATCCCCTTTTCCAGCTCCCCAATTTTTCGGGACGACTAGACTAGACTAGATAAAGAATTTTCAAGAAATTTAAAAAACTTGAAGGTATTTCAAAAGTGTATCAATGGATTTTAATGAGTTTTAATGAATTTCAAAGGATTTGAAATATTTGATTGTTTTTACAATGTTTCCAGAATTTTCAAGAGATTTTAAAAAGGTATCAAAAAATTTTAATGGTTCCCAGAGTATCTAAAATATTGTATGGTATTTCACAAAATTCCAAGTATTTTCAAGATATTAAAAAAAGATTTAATTTAAAAAATTTTAAAAGGACCTTAAAAGGATATCAAAGAATTTGAGATATTTTAGAGTATTTTACAAGATTCCAAGAATTTGAAAGATACTAAAAAATTGTAAGGGATTTTAAAAGGGTATCAAAGAATTTCAATGGATTTCAAATGATTGAAAATATTTCATGGTATTCGACAAAATTCAAATGATTTTCAAAAGATTAAAAAAATTTCAAGTAATTTCCAAAAACTTAAGAGTTTTTAAAAGGGTATCAATGGATTTTAATGAATGTCAAAGGATTTGAAATATTTTATGGTTACTACAAGGTTTCAAGAATTTTCAAGAGATTTTAAAAAGGTATCAAAGAATTTCAATGGTTCCCAAAGTATCTAAAATATTGTATGGTATTTCACAAAATTCCAAGAATTTTCAAGATATTAAAAAAAATTTAATTTAAAAAATTTTAAAAGGACTTTAAAAGGATATCAAAGAATTTGAGATATTTTAGAGTATTTTACAAGATTCCTAAAATTTGCAAGATATTAAAAAATTGTAAGGGATTTCAAAAGGGTATCAAAGGATTTCAATGTATTTCAAATTATTGGAAATATTTTAAGGTATTTGACAAAATTCAAATGGTTTTCAAGAGATTTGAAAAATTTTAAGAGATTTCTAAGATCTCAAGGATTCTTAAAACTGTATAACAGGATTTTAATGGATTTCAAAGGGTTTGACACTTTTTTTTGTATATTGAAAAATTCAAATGATTTTCAAGAGATTAAAAAAATTTCAAGTAATTTCCAAAAACTTAAGAGTTTTTAAAAGGGTATGAATGGATTTTAATTAATTTTAAAGGATTTGAAATATTTTATGGTTTCTACAAGGTTTCAAGAATTTTCAAGAGATTTTAAAAGGGTATCAAAAAATTTTAATGGTTCCGAAAGTATCTAAAATATTGTATGGTATTTCACGAAATTCCAAGAATTTTCAAGATATTAAAAAAACTTTAAAATTTTTTAAATTTCAAAAGGGTAGAGTTTTAAAAGGATTTTGAAAGGATTTCAAAGGATTTGAAATATTTTAGGGTATTTTACAAGATTCCAAGAATTTGCAAGATACTAAAAAAATGATTTTCAGGAGATTAAAAAAATTTCAAGTAGTTTCCAAAAACTTAAGAGTTTTTAAAAGGGTATCAATGGATTTTAATTAATTTCAAAGGATTTGAAATATTTCATGATTTCTAAAAGGTTTCAAGAATTTTCAAGAGATTTTAAAAAGGTGTCGAAGAATTTTAATGGTTCCCAAAGTAGCTAAAATATTGTATGGTATTTCACGAGATTCCAAGAATTTTCGAGATATTAAAAAAAATTCAAAGGTATTTTAAAAGGGTATCAATGGATATTAATGAATTTCAAAGCATTTGAAATATTTTATGGTTTTTACAAGGTTTCCAGAATTTTCAAGAGATTTTAAAAAGTTATCAAAGAATTTTAATGGTTCTCAAAGTATCTAAAATATTGAATGGTATTTCATGAGATTCCGAGAGTTTTCATGATATTAAAAAAACTTTTTAATTTTTAAAATTTCAAAAGGATAGAATTTTAAAAGGATTTTGAAAGAATATCAAAGAATTTGAAATATTTCAGGATATTTTACAAGATTCCAAGAATTTGTAAGATACTATAAAAATTGTAAGGGATTTTAAAAGGGTATCAAAGGATTTCGATGGATTTCAAATGATTGGAAATATTTTAGGGTATTTGACAAAATTTAAATAGTTTTTAAGAGATTTAAAAAATTTCAAGAGTTCTAAAATATCAAGGGTTCTTAAAACGGTACCAAAGGATTTTAATGGATTTCAAAGGATTTGAAATTTTTTTATATTAAAACATTCAAATGATTTTCAGGAGATTAAAAAAATTTCAAGTTATTTCTAAAAACTGAAGAGTTTTCAAAAGGGTATCAAAGGATTTTAAAACAGTATTAAAGGATTTTTATAAATTTTAAAGTGTTTAAAATATTTTATGGTATTTCGTAAGATTCCAAGACTTTCTAGGATATTAAGAAAAATGTTATTTGAAAAAATTTTGAAGTTTAGAATGTGCAAGGGATCTTAGAAGATTTTCACAGGATTTGAAATATTTTAGGATATTTTACAAGATTCCAAGAATTTGCAAGATACTAAAAACATTGTAAGGGACTTCAAAAGATTATCAAAGGACTTTAATAGATTTCAAATGATTGAAAATATTTTAGGATATTTGACAAAATTAAGATGGTTTCCAATAGATTAAAAAAATTTCAAGAGATTTTAGAGAATTTCGAAGAAGTTCTAGAGAACAAGTTTTCAGAGATTTAGAAAATTTTAAAGGTTTTGAAATATTATATAGTATTTTACAAGTTTCAAAACATTTTTAAGAGATTTAAAAAATTTTAACGGATTTTAAAGCGGTATAAAATTATTTTAATGAATGTCAAAGCATTTGAAATATTTTATATGATTTTCAAGATTCCATGAATTTTAAGGATATTAAAAAAATTGTAAGGGATATCAAAACGATATCAAAGGATTTTAATGCATTTCGAAGGACTCGAAATATTTAATGGTATCTTAAAGACTCCAAGAATTTGTAAGATATTAAGAAATTATAAGTGATTCCAAAAGGGTATCAAAGGATTTAAATGAAATTCAAATGATAGGAAATATTTTAAGGAATTTTACAGGAGTCAAAGAATTTTTAAGAGATTAAAAAAATTTCTTGTGATTTACGTGAATTTCAAAGAATTTCTAAAAAACAAGATTGAAGTAATGAAAAAATTTCAGAGTTTAGAATATTTTAGGGTATTAGTATAGGGTTTAGGGTATAGGTCAAAGGATTGGAAATATTTTAGGGAATTTTACAAGTTTCAAAGAATTTTTAAAACATTAGAAAAAATTTAAATGGGTTCTCTGAAATTTTAAAGAATTTTGAGAAAACAAGATTTGAGTAATTTAAAAAATTTTAGAGTTCGAAATATTTTAGAGTATTTTAGAAGATTCTAAGAATTTTCAACAGATAGAAAAAATTTCAAGTAGTTTCAAAAGAATATCATGGATATCAAACGATTTTAGTGGATTCCAAAGGATTTGCAACATTTTAGGGTATTTTACAAGATTCCAAGAGTTGTCCAGATATTGAAAAAATATGAAGAGATTTTGGGGAATTTTGAAGAATTTCTAGAGAAAAAAATTTAAAGGATTTTAAAAAATTCAAAGGATTTTAAAGATATAGTGTATTCTGAAAGGTTACGAAGAATTTTACGAGATTTCAAAGTAAATCTATAACAAATTTCAAATCAATACGTTCAAAATTTTTGATTTAATTCATATTTGAAATTCTTGAAATTTCAAAGCTTTTGATTGATTTCAATTTATTTCAACAGTTCTTAAGTGGCTCTAGCAGGTTTTATGGCATTTCACAAAATTTCAAAGATTTCATCATTTTTAATGTAATTTTGAAAAATATCACAGACTTCAAGATGTCTTATGAAATTTTACTCATTTTTGTGGCTTACTAGGAATTTCTGCAGATTTAGGGGATTTTATACATTTCAAGGGATATCAAAGAATTTTAAGGAGTTTAGGGTATATTTTCAAAAATTCGATAGAATTTAAGAACATTTTGAAGTTTTTTATGCTTTAAAAAAAATTTTTAAAGGGGTCATCCCTGGCCTGAAATTGTACTTCCTTGAAATAATAGTTTCAAAATTCTAACAGACAGAAAATAAAATATTTATTCTGAACCTTCATAATATGTGAATACTTGACTCATACTTGTTCCTTTTGGAAAACAAACCCTAAGAATGTTGTTATTGTATTTTAAAAAATCACGTTGAAATATCTAATGTTAGAGGACAAAGTAAAAATAAAATTTAGTTCTATGTTCCGAAAATCAACCCTGGTTACTCTAGCTGAAGCCAAAAATTCAATTTCACACATTTCATTGAGTCACTGCATTTTTTCTAGGTCTATCAATTAAAATATAATTGCAGATGGTCTACTTTGTACTATTTGAACTGACACTTAGCGTAATTGATCCCCCTTTTTCCCAAGAAGACATTCCCATTCGGGAGACTTGACGACGACAACTTTGTAGAAAAAGGATCATTAGGTTAGAGAAGTTGAGATATGTTGGCGATATTTCAGTCGATCTGAATTACGTGACAAGTTCGATGAACAGAATCGAGTTAAACGTGCGAAGAACCAATGACGAGGTATCAAGAAGCGATTCTCATTCCAGGGGCTTCCTCGATTAGCCAGCAATAACGATGGAAAAAAAATTTTATGTCTCACCGGACAAGCACATGACGGAAGACTTCGCCGACTTGACCTCGCTTTATACAAACGCAGCCATAAGCCATGTATAATGCAGCGGTTCCCTTCGCTTAATTGGATCGTGAACTGAGTCGACGTTTTGCTGGTTCTTCCAATCCCCCAGGAACCACTCTCGTTTCCTTTTTCTTCAAGAAACCACTGTCGCATTATCGCGAATCATCACTGTCAAATTAGAAAAAAGTACAGGGCTTCTTAGCGAATCACATTTGTGTCAGGTGTTTTATGTGTGATGGTTCATTCAATGAATTGAAAAACCAAGTACTTCACAGTAAAAACAGTTTTCCCACCACATAAAAAAATCATTTCAAAGTTGGTAGGAGAAAAGGGGAAGAAATTAACAAAAATAGACTTGAATAAAACATGGATTAACTTAAATAAAAAAGAAGGTTTGATAACTAGACTTAGATAGACTAGGATTTGAAAGATAGACTAGGCTAGACCTGTATAGACTGGAATAGGTGTAAGTCTTTTGGAAAATTCTGTAATAGTTGACAGTTCGTATTGTGAATCATCACTGTTAAATTACAAAAAGTGCAGGACTTACTATCAAATCACATTTTTGTCAGGTTTTTTATGTGTGATGGTTCATTTAATGAAATGAAAAACCAAGTACTTTACAGTAAAAAAATTTTTCCCACCACATAAAAAAATTGTTTTAAAGTTGCTAGGAGGAAAGGGAAAGAGATTAACAAGAATAAACTTGAATAGAACATGGATTAACTTAAATAAAAAATAAGGATTGATAACTAGACGTATATAGACTATGATTTGAAAGATAGACTAGGCTAGACCTATATAGACTGGAAAAGAGGTAAGTCATGTGGGAAGTTCCGTAATAGTTGACAACTCGTATTGAGAATCATCAATGTTAAGTTACAAAAATTACAGGGCTTATTAGTGAATCACATTTGTGTCAGGTGTTTTATGTTCATTTAATGAAATAAAAAACCAAGTACTCCACAGTAAAAACATTTTTCCCACTATATCAAAAAATTGTTCGAAAAATCAGATTGAAAATAATAGAATTGGATAGACGGTGGAATAATATAAGTAGCAAAAAAGGATTGATGAGCATAGGCGAGGGATAGACTGGAATAGAAACGAAGGGATTGATAAAGATAAAATGGAATAGATGAAAGTTAGACTGGAATGGAAATGAACCGATTCGAAAGATAGACTAGGAAAAGTTGTATAGAGTGGAAAAGGGATTCGTCTTATGTAAGGTACCGTAATAATGCACAGTTGGTATCGCGAATCATCACTGCCAAATTATAAAAGAGGACATTTAATGAAATGAAAAAACAAGTACTTCACAGTAAAAAAATTTTCCTATCACATCAAAAAATTATTTTAAAGTAGGAAGGGAAAATAGGGAAGAGATTAAAAAGAATAGACTCAACTAGACAATTGATTAACCTAAATAGAAAAGAAAGACTGATGAATAGACTTCGATAGACAAGGAATAGACTTGAAAGGCTTGACAATGATGAAATTAGACAGATAAAAGTTGCATTTAAATAGAAATAAAAAGATTTGAAATAAAGACGTGGATAGACTTATATAGACTAGAAAAGTTGTTCATCTTACGCAAGATTTCGTACTCATGTCCAGTCCGTATCGCGAATCATTACTGTCAAATTTAAAAAAAATACTTTTAATTTAATGAAAAAACAAGTACTTCACAGTAAGAAAATTGTCCTACCACATAAAAAAATCATTTTTAATTTGGAAGGGAAAAAGGGGAGGAGACTTAGTAAGATAGACTTAAATAGACAATGGATTAACTTAAATAAAAGAGAAGTATTGATAAATAGACTCAGATAGACAAGGGGTAGACTGGAATAGAAGGGAAGGGATTGACAATGATAAAATTGGATAGATAAAAGTTATAGAGAAATATAAATAAAAAGATTGTAAATATAGACAAGAATAGACTCGTATAGACTGGAAAGGGGGTTCATTTTACGAAAGATTTCGAAATAATGCACGGTTCATATCGTGAATCATCACTATCAAATTATAAAGAAATTACAATCAATGAAATGAAAAAACAAGTACTTCAGAGTAAGAAAGTTTTCCCACCACATCAAAAAATCGCTTTAAAGCTGGAAGAGGAAATAGGAAAGAGAAAAAAATAGACTTCATTAGACAATAGATTATTCACTTAAATAGAAGGGAAGGATTGATAAGTAAACTCAGATAGACAAGGGATAGTCTGGAATACAAGGGAGAGGATTGACAATGATAAAATTGCATAGGTAAAAGTTATACTGAAAAAGAAATAAAATATTTGAGAGATAGACTAGGATAGACTTGTATAGACTGGAACAGGGTCTTGCGGAAAATTCCGTTATGGAAGACAATTCGTATAGAGAATCATCACTGTCAAATGACAAAAAGTTCAGGGATCATTAGCGAATCACGTTTTTGTCAGGTGTTTTATGTGAAATAGTTCATTTAATGAAATGAACAACCAAGTACTTCACGGTAAAAATATTTTTCTTGCTATAGCAACAAACCGTTTGAAAGTCGGGAGGGGAAAAATGGGAAGGGATTGAGAAGAATAGACTTCGATAGATGGTGGACTAACTTGAACAGAAAAGAAGAATTGACCATGATAGACTTTGATAAACGAGATATATAGACTGGGATAGAAAGGAAGAGGTTGATGCAGATAAAATGGAATAGATAAAGGTTAGTCTGGAATATAAATGAAAATATTCAGAAAGATAGACTAGAATAGACTTGGATAGATTTGTAGAGACTTGTATAGACGAGGTGTTGACAAGGTGTTGACTGAAAAAGTGATTAGATTTACGAAAAATTCCATCATAGCAGACAGTTCGTATCGTGAATTATCACCGTAAAATTATTAAAAAGTACGGAAATTCTTAGCGAATTACATTTTTGCCTGGACTTTTATGTGTGATAGTTTATTTAATAAAATGAGAAACCAAGTTATTTACGGTAAAAATATTTTTCTCACTATGGCATTAAATTGTTTTAAAGTTGGAAGGAAAAAAGTAAAAAGGGATTGAAAAAAATAGATTTGGATAGATTGGGGATTAACTTGAATAGAAAACAAGAAATGATGAGGATGGACTTGAATAGACCAGGGATAGACTGGAATAGAAAGGGAGGGGTTGATAAAGATAAAATGAAAGAAATAAAGGTTAGACTGGAATAGAAATGAAAATATTTGAAAGATAGTCTAGGACAGGCTTGCATAGGCGAAAGTTCGGGTCGCAAATTATCACTATCAAATTATGAAAAAGTACAGAGCTCCTTAGCGAATCATATTTGTGTCAGGTGTTGTTTATGAAATGGTTAATTGAATGGAATGAAGAATCAAGTGCTTCAAGGTAAAAACATTTCTCTCACTACATCAAAAAATTTTTTGAAATTCGAAAGGGGGAAAGGGAAGGGATTGATTAAGATAAAACGGGATAGATAAAGGTTAGACTGAAATAGAAATAAAAAGATTTGAAAGATAGACAAGGATAGACTTGTATAGACTAGGGTTCGTATCGCTAACCATCACAATTGTGTAAGGTGTTTTATATGTGATGGTTCATTTGATGAAATGAAAAACAAAGTACTTCGCATTAAAAACCTGTCTTCCACTATATGAAACAATCTTTTTATTTTGAAAGAGGGAAAGGGGAAGGGATTTGAGAAAATGCGATTGGCCATATAGGGGATTAACTTGAATAGAAAAGAAGGATTGATAAAGATAGACTTGGATAGGCAAGCTAAGGAGGAAATTTTTTATTTTTTTCTCAACATATTACCAGGAGGAATTAAAATTAGATATTAATGCTTTGAATGTGTGGTACCTAACTCTTTTTCTTTCGTATTCTAAAGTTAAAACATTTGATTAGCGATAATTAACGTGTTATGGCAGTACAAAAATGTTCGTCTTCACCTCTCTGTGTAGGGTTGATTCATCCACTTAAAAAAAGGCCAAATTAACTATTCGCTAATACCAATTATTTGAAGGTGAATTAAAAAAATGTGATAAGAAACAACATTAAAATACGTGTTTATATTCATCAAAATCCTATCTTAATATATGTATATCTTAGTATATGTATATAAGCTTATAAACACAAGAGTACAAAATTAAAAGATAATCCTGGCGATATTAGGAAACATTTTCGTAAATAGCATTTGGCAACTGCTGATCGGAGTATTTAAACAATCAGAACGATCTCACCTTGGATATATAATTACTGACCATGTCTAGCTTTCCCCAGCAAATTCGAAACTTTTTATAAAAATCATTTTATAGACAAAAATTGTATCTAAGTTTAGACAATCGAAAATCTTTTGGATTTTTGCTGAGAAACAAAAAAACTCAAATTATAAAATATAAAACTATGATAGGCCCGTTTTCCTCAATTTGACCTGGTTATCATCACAGAACATTTTGGAAAAGAAAAAGGTTGTTATTTTCTTCGTGATGTATCCGCCCTTATTGTTCGCAATAAAATGATCGAATTCTGGTAGAACTTGTACCTATAATTCACTGCTCTCCGCGGATGATATCGCGAAGCAGCAACAGGGGCAAAAAGTTAGACGTGGGAGCATCCATATAAAAAGTGCGGTGGCAAAAGAAGCTTAGAAATGGCGTCTATTCCAGGGACGAGTATCGCCCAATTAGAGGGAATCCGAGATGGGAGTATGGCCGTCTCTCACGCTGCCGCG
>JAWWEA010000062.1:24368016-24378044 GCA_035222095.1 Andricus quercuspetiolicola | reverse complement strand
CGTCTCTCACGCTGCCGCGAGAAATATAGTATGCGGGTCGCGTGTCTGATGTCCCGGTGCTGCTCCTGCTCCCTTAAGCTCGATTCACAATGCCAGGAATCCAGACCGCACAGCATATTCTTCTCCTGATACATCCCTTCGATATAACGTAGACACTTAAGTAGCGTGCGTTTGTTTCTCGTTAAGAGCTTCGATCTATCTGAACAGAGGGACAAGGATAGGAATAGAAAATCGTAAAGAGGGAAGGAGGAAATAAGAGGAAGGAAAAGGATAAAAAGGAGAGAAGGGGAGCGGGTAGGGACACGATCCAGCGCATTATCGATCGATCACGTTGCTGTTACCTACCAGTTCCAGTTATCCAAATAAGATGGATTGCGATACCACTCGTCATTCCATATAGTCTACTCAAGCAAGGTTATCGCCAAGACGAATCGGTCAATATCGCAGTTTGCTCTTCAAAGTAGCTCAGACGGATTTCTTTCCGATTCGACGAATTCTTTGATCGAGGAATCTAGTCTGATTAATTGTTCGACTGTGATTATACCAAATCAAAGTAGAGGATGAGCCTAGTAGTATTCAAGAGGAAGCTCGGCTATGCTCGACTATGCTTGGCCATGCTACAGAAAGAACAAGTTTTGCGGTACGAGGTGAGAATATCTAAAAATCTTCATGGTTAATCTAGCAGAGGCAAAACTGAAATACCATCCTGAGATTTGGTTCAAAATGATGTCTCTTATGCTCTAATTACAACGCTTTTTATTCGTTCTTTTTTATCTGGATGCTCGGCCTGCTCGGCGATGTTTGGCCAGAAAATTTAAGAATAATAAGATTAGAAAAACATTCTTTATATGATTATCCAGTATCGCGCGAAGTCGAAAATTCATTAAACAAAAAATTAGACACTCGTGAGTGTGACTCGGTAATCACAGGTTTGCAGGGGATTTATGAACGGTGAATGCCTGGAATCAATCCGTCCTCGTAGTTTAGCAAGATTATACGTTTCGAAGTTGGAATTGCCTGGGTTCGCCATCTTGTGAGTGGCTTTCTATCGCACTTACGCCTCTAGGGCGCATCTCCATCATCGGCGAACTGTCACGATCTGAACGTACGCCAAGGCGAAGACACAGACCGCGACCGTTCAGCCGAGTCCGCGAGTACCTTTGCAGTAATTGCTCAAGACGAAAGACCCTGCGATGACTTCAAAGTGGTACTGTCAGCTTTGAGGATTTGAACTAAGACACACGATCCTGACTGCCAAGTCACTATCATTCAGGAAGTCGTTGAACTTATTGTTAGAAGATACGATCCTTAAATTAAGAATCCTCTAGCGACCTTGAAAACCTGGAAATCCCCTTGTATTTTCTATAAGAACCTCAAATTATCATAATTCTAGGGTTTCGAAGGCTGTGCAGGTAACACTTATAACGACGGTCCTCCCTTGTCCCTTGATAGCTGGAAGTAAATATTATAAATAAGGAGTCAATATTGTATTATGATCAGTAAAAGGTGGAAGGAAGAAGCTGGTTCTACGAATGAGCAAAAGGAGTCCGAGTAAAAGGGGTTCAGGTCCTCGATACTCGTATTTACGAGTACTTGCAACCCGAACAATGCATGGCGTGCTAAGGTAACGTGTGTGGCTCCCGCGTGTCACGGGACGCCGTGCCGTAATGAACGCGCTGGGCCGGTCCACTACCCCAAGAAAATAATCCGTGCAGGCTCCCTATTGTCCGCGACGTGCCTTACCGTCGCGACATTTTTTTATTTTTTCACTTGGACCAAAAGGAAGAAATCCTGCCACCACCGTCGATGTACCTATTGTTTGCGTTAGTGAGCATGAGCGTAACTATATCGACTTGTATATGATTTAGTGCACCAGGGTGCCAAGCCGTGACACTCCACACCCAGGCTCCCTCAGTTTTATTTGCAAAATCATACTAACAGTCTTCTGGTAAAAAACAAAGTATATTTGGCTGAAAATCATCCATTTAAATCCTTGAATGTTTATACTTTTTTGAAAAAAGTACTTTAACACAGGGTATCGACTGACTTCAACACAAACTCTTTTTTTTAATCGCATTTCTGCATTTATTTGCATTTGACTATAAAAATGGTTCTAGTTCTTCATACATATTTATAAAGCAATTGTTCACCAGGTATTGAAAGAAGAGAATAGATTTGATTTTGTTCCAATTACTTCTGTCGAAATTCTTGTTAACAAACCAACACTACCCAATTAAGGTTTTTAGGTGTCGAAAATGGTGATTTATTCATACAATTTTTTTCGGTTCTTTCAATGTTTTTTTTTATTTTTGTTGGGAAGGGTTGTTTTAATAAACCAATAATTAATAGAAAAAAAAAGATTTCATTTAGATCTACAGATTTCTTTCAAACTATCTGTGGAGCAGATTAATAATTTTGAAGTAAATCAAGAATAACATTTTTTCCCCAGTTCTCCAACAATTTTGGTAGAATTCTTCAGAAACATTTTCCTTCATCAAGATCAAGTTTTACACAATAGCTTTTTAAGTAAAAAAAAGAATAGGTCCTTAGGGTCTATACCAGCAGAACACTTTACTCATTGACGGACAGTCCTTTTTTTATTAAAGTTATGGAAATTTCATTTCTATAAATTGGGAAACCATTGTCGTCAAACTCTAGATGATCATGATAAATAAATTATCAAAACCATCTTCATAATGAAGCATATTGCTTCTGGAAAGAAACGGTTTTTATAAAACATTTTGGCACATCTTCAGAATTTAAATTGTCCACATGTGTTGGATTGTATATTTTTTGGTTCCATGTTGTTTTCACATCGAATGGGTTTTCATAATTTCAAAAAACGTTCTCGAAGGCAGTCAACTTTTTTTCCATTTAGTTTTTTCAAGTTAACATGTTTGTAATTAGAGTTTTTTCCCGTCGTTCATGCCCTCACATTTGCATTTAATAAGGAAAAATAGGGGACAAAGAACCTTGCATGGAGAAAACTTGTATTGCTGATGAAAAATGTATAATTGCCTGTAAGGATCTCACGGAGAGACTATTAAGGACTTTTAGAAGCAATTAGGGTAATGCCACTTTCTTTTATATTATATCCCATTATGAATGCATATACTTCATTGAGAGCAGAAAACTTTTTTATTACTTCTTTAGTATGCTATACTGAAACTGATCAAATAGGAATGTTAGATTTGCAAGATCCAGTTTCTGACATCTTTGATGCCATGTGCAATCATCGATGATCAATCATCCATGTACAATGTACATCCGATTCGATCTTATTGCAATGCATATAGTTGCAAAAAGAAGTCTAAGAGAAAATATGACGAAGCATCATTTGTATATTTATATAAAAGCTGGATAATAACGTGCAAAGGGAAGTGGAACTGCAAAGACGAACTGATAAAATAGCCTGGAAGTTAAGAGCTATGGCTATATTTTATCAAAGTGGAATAAGAACAGGGTGCTATAATCTCAGAAAGCAAGAACCAAGTTCCTGAGTAATTGTAGAGGCAGGAATTGTAGAGAGGAGTATAAGAGAAAGGGAGAAGATACAATAGGAGAATGCAAGATCACTGAGTTTAGAGATTCTGTTCTGACAGGAGCAACAGTTTATTTCAAAGAGATCAGTTTCACAAATTGAGACTTACAACACTGTTTTTTTTTGTCTAAAGTATTGTAATAAAATCAATCATATTTTTAGGCTTCAAAACCTATCTCGCATTTTCCCTGAAAGTCCTCTATTTGCTGGATAAAAACATTGCGAATTGACAACAATTATGCGACGTGGGATCATCTTTATTGGAAACTGGATCCAGAACCACATTCACAACTATATATGTGGTTATCAATTGTTTTTAACGTCCTTATCCAACTTGAGATGAGAAGTAGCTCTGGGATTTATTGTGTACCCAAATGTCCCATTTGCATAAAATTTTCAAACAAGTCATTTTAGAAGAAAATTATAAAAATCTTTGACAAGTTGATCACTAGGGTAGTACAACACCTTTTTCTCGAATTTTCATGCATGTCCCACCCAAATTTGTTCAAATCTACTTAAAAAATGCGTTTTTTGTTGTTTAAGAAAATGATATTTGGAGATCCCATAAGCCCAATTAGGTTTAACACGTATTTACCATAAGTCTATTTTGTAGGGTTTAAAAAAAACCCATAAGTGAAAAATTGGGTTTTGAGAGTTTTAGCGCTAATTATTAGTTTTTGGCGGTTTCCTTTAGTATAGATTGTTTCTAATACATGAAATATTACTTTTGACTAATAATGAGATCTTTACATAATTTTTTTTAATTTATTCATAATTCTTTATGGCAATTTTCTCTCAAAATAAAAGTAAAGAGTCACGGGCTTTTCAGAATTTGTCAACTTTCTTTAAACTTTTCAGTTCGAGGAAGGCAATATTCAATTAAGGTTAACAAAAAAAATACTTTAAACAATTTATTATTGTTCCTAATTATATTCTCTTTAGATAATTCTAAAAAGCTACGTATTTTTCTCAAAAAAATTCCTTTTTTTATCCAACTTTTCCATCAGAGTGAGGTAACAATTAATTCAAATTAAGAAACATAATTGTTTAAACAGTTTATTATACTGTCTTTGAATAATGATAAAAGGATGCCGTTTTTCTGAAATTTTGAACTTTTCATCCACTTTTTACCTGGAGACAAATAATAATCAATGCAATTTAACAAAAGTAATTGTTTACACAATAATTTTTATTTATAACTATTTTCTCCTATAGTAATGCTAGATAGTTGCGTTTTTTCTCAAGTTTTTACTTTTTTGTGCACTATTTACTTAGTACGGTAATAATTAACACAAATTAACAAACATGATTGTTTAAAAAGATTTATATTTATTTTTAATAATATTCCCTTGGAATAATGCTACAAATTTGCAGTTTTATCTCGAATTTTCAGCTTTTTGTTCATTTTTGACTTAAAGTGAGGTGATAATCAATTCAATTTGAGGAACATAATTGTTTAAACAATTTATTTCTGCTTATAACTACCTTCTCTTATATTAATTTTAGAAAAATGCGGTTTCTTCTGAAATTTGTTTCGCTTCGGTTTTTTAGTTATAGGCAAATAATCATTAAACATGCGAAATAATAATTTCTTAAACAATCTCTTTCTGCCTTGTTGTTTAAATTAATATTTTTTAAAACAAAGAAAGGTTACAAATGTCAGGAAAAGAACCGCAACTTTCTATTCTTAGTGAAAGAAAAAATTATTAAAAATAATAATAAATTATTTCAACAATTATTTTTGTTAACTGAAATTAATTATTGCCTTACTCTAACTGAAAAGCGGACAAAAAGTGGAAAATTTAAGAAAAAATCGCAACTTTCTGGCATAATTTTAATAGAATACTGTTATAAATAATAATGCATTGTTTAAACAATTTTTAACGAGCTCAGGTTATGTCAGCGCTGCACACCGGAAATGTGTAATTTTAATCAAGAATTATTAAATTTCAAATATTGAAAATTGTTTAACAATTGACTGTTTTTGGTAGTATAATTTGGCCAAAATTTAGAATCTTTTCACAATTCTGAGTCATGCTAGTGTTTTTCGTCGGAAATTGGTATTTTTTATTAAAAAAAGGATTTCAAAAAAGATTCACAAATTTAAACAATTTTAAATTATTTTAACGTTTTATATCATAAATTGGTATGTTGAAATCAACATAATAATAGTTTAAACAAGCTTTTTAATTCTGAACAATGTTCCATTACGTTAGTATTTTTCTCCAGAAATTATTGGTATTTTTAATGAAAGATTATTAAATTTCAAGGAAGATTTACAATTTTCTAACAACTTTAGGTTTTGTTACGTTTTATCAAAAATTGGTATTTTTTATTAAAAAAAGAAGGATTTCAAAAAACATTTTACTCCATTTTACTCCATAACATTTTACTCCATAAACTGGTACATTAAAATCAACATGATAATAGTTCGAACAAGATTTGTAATTCTAAACAATTTTCTATCATGTTAGCTCATCGGAAATTATTTGTATTTTTAATAAAAAATTATTAAATTTCAAGGAATATTAACAATTTTTCAACAATTTTAGGCTTTGCTGTTGTGTCTTACCTAAACTTGGTATTTTTAAACAAAGAGTCATTAGATTTTATTCTTATGAGTTTTTGTTTAAAATAATAAAATTGACAAACTTGAATAATTTTGTATTTTTTTAGTGTTCTCCATCGGGACGTCAACGTTGTATCAAAAATTCATCAGATTTTAAAGAAGATTAATAATTCTTGAAAAATTTTAGGTTACGTAGGAATTTTGAATAAAAATTATCATTTTTAAATAAAAATCATTTTAATTTCAACAAGATTAAAATTTTTTTAACTTTTTGATTGTGTTCGTATTTTTTGTCAAAAATTAGCATTTTTAATCAAAAGAATCATATTTCAAAGAAGATTCACAATTTTGGAACAATTTAAGGTTATGTTAACATTCTTAGGTTATTTTAACATTTTTCATCAGAATTTGATTATTTTAAACAAAATTCTTTAATTTCACAGGAGATTCTCAATTTGGAACAATTTTTTTGTTATATTATGTTACTTTTTTTTGTCTAAAATTACCATTATTGATAAAAGTTTATTATATTTAAAAAAATATTTACAATATATGAAAAATAGTAGTCTATGTTAGTATATTTCGTGAAAAAATAGTATATCTCAAGAAAAATTCTACTGTTTAGTAGTTTATACAAAAATATCATATGTTAATTCTAATGTTAAAATATCAAATTTTCAATTTTCAATAAAAAGTTTACATACGGATTTTCGAACCGTTTAATGTTCGGTATTTTTTTTCGGCTCGCTAAAAAAAAAAAAATACGCTGGGGGCTAAGCGCGCACTTTCCCGCAAGGGCTAAGCGCGCTTCTCGTGTGGGGACTACGAGTCTGAATAATTTATTGTGCCCGACTGCATAAAAAATACAAATTTTTCGTTCATACGTGGCGGGCGGAAAATCGCCGTTTGTGCCTAGGGCCGAAAAAAATTAAGAAGTGCGCCTTAGGGCGAAAAAAGAATAAAAAAGCGTGATCATGATGAAAAAGTTTGTATCTTTGAAAGAAATAATAAACAGTGTGCCTTTAATGAGAAATTAAATGATTTTATTAATTAAAAATTTTTTCTTGAGAAATCCAAAGATGCGTGCTTAGCCCCACGCTTTTTTTATGTCTTTGGAGTTAGCGTCAATTTTGTCAAATATCAACTAAACTTCTGATCATAGACAATCGTGTCTGTGAACAAAATTGTAGTTAAGATATCACTCTTTCAAGTTGTATGAGTGCTTTTCTCATAATTTCATTTTGTTATTGAAAATTGACAAAGCGAAAATTGTGCGCGCTTAGCCCTGGTCTCCGTTATAGCAAAGAGGCGAAAGCGAAATAAAAAATTTTGTCATTTTAATTTACTTTTTAAAACAATAATAATTATAAAGAAATCATCTAATTTTTGGAGTCTCCTAAAAGTCCCCTATTTTTCTATTTCAAGTGCCTTATTTTTTCTAAAATATTCTTTAGAATTACTTTGAAGCCAGTATTTTATAACTAACAAAAATCTTTCTGTTTCAGGTGAGTTCCGTTTATTGAAATTTCACACACTTTCTGTAAGTTATTCAAAATTAATTATAAATTTTAGTCATATATTTTTTTATATCCAATAAATTTTTACTAATGAAAGTTCGATAATTATCGATCCTTCGATCAGAGTTCTTCTCCCTTGATCACGGCCAAGTGCATTCATTAAAACATCTGAACTTTAAAGAAGCCGATAAGTTGAATTATAAAAAAAAATGATCAAATCGATGAATGAAAATTTAATTACAATTTCTCTGAAAAATTGAGCTGATACGGTCATAATTTTCAATTAAGGGCGAATCAGAAAAGGGATACCAAAATTCTAATTACATTTATGTTAGATAAGTACGTATAGCTCGTTTGGCAAAAATTATTTATTTTCTTCTCATCTTTTACGTTTTTTTTATTCAGAGGAGTCAAATCGACATCCTTGTTAGTCGAATCTTCAATCTGCATAAATTTCATACAGCGAGTCGATATTAAAATGAAATTTGCATACGCATTCGTATTCAAATTAATCGATAATGCACATGAAAAAATTGTAACACGAGTTTAACATCGTTTTGATCTGAATTTTAATTCAAGATGGTATAACGAGATGATGAGAATTTTTGGTACCACAATTTGCTTCAAGTAAATGATCCCAGAAAATCTGGTTTTTGAAGGTTTAAAAATATTTTCTAATTGGCAATTGATTCCATCGTAATGAGAATCTTTTCCATATATTCGTTGACCATTTTCGAGCAACAAAATTCCAGCGCGTTACTTTTAAGTGGTGAGGGGCCAAAATACTCGTCATTTTTAATTAATTATAAGAAGCTGTACAAAATTATTATAGATAGTTAAATTGAACCAAAGAAAGACAAATTTTCACCAAAATAGTTGAATCCTTAGTCAAAGCAGATTCACTTTTAATGAAGCGATTGCATTTCTAAAAAAAAGATGGTGACATTTCTACCAAACGAGATAAGCTTTTCACCAAAATATTAATTTTTTAAATAAAAACGTGAATTTACAACCTAGAAGGTTAATTTTCTACCAAAAACTGCAAAATTAAAACAAAATACATCAATCTTCAATTGAAGAATTATAATTTTTAACCAAAAAGTTTAATTCTGTGTCAAAAAAGAATTTACAACAAATCAAATGAATTTTCAACTGAATAGTTCAATTTTTTAACAAAAAAGATCAATTTTTAACCGAAAGTGGAATGGTTAAATTTTCATTTACAAAACCTAATTTTCAGTTTTAAAATACGATCTGTCTAGAAAAAAGTAGAATTTTCAACCCTAAAATATGAATTTCCAACGACAAAGTTAATTTTCAAGCAAATAGATAAATTTATAACTAAGCAAATTAATTTCTAACCAAAAAAAATAATTTTCAACAAAGTAGTCCAATTTTAAATGAAAGGGATCAATTTTCAACTAAAATGATAAACCATCCCAAGGAGTGGAATTTCCAACATAAAGAGATGAGTTTTCAACAAAAAATGAAAGAAATTTAACATTTTTACAAAAAAATATTTATGTTTCAAATTAAAAACAATCAAATAAACAAGCAAGACAAATTTTAAACAAAATAAGATAACACTTATCCAAAAAAGATTTATTTTCAATCAAAAAGATTAACGTTCTGTCTAAAAAAAAAAAAAATTTTCCAGAAGAGTTGAAATATCAACGAAAAAAGGAAAAACTCTTCATTTAAAATGTTTAATTTTCAACAAAATACTTTATTTTTACCCAAATAATTTAATCTTTAACCAAGAAGTTAAATTTCATACCAAAAAAGATTAATCTTCAAGAAAGTAATACACTTTTAACCAAATTTTTATTCAAGAAGATTAATTTTCTACCAAAAACGCTGAATTTGCGACGATTTTATAAACTAAAAAGTCCATTTTTAGCAAAAAATGTAAAAGTAACATTTTCATGCAGAAAACATAATCTTTGAATTTAAAATACAAATTTTCTCCAAAAGAAAGGTTGAATTTTCAACCCGAAAATATGAATTTTAAACGGAAAGGTTCATTTTTAATCAAATAATTAAATTTTCAGTTGAAATATTAATTTACGATAGAAAAAAAAAATTGCAGCCAATGAAATGAGTTTTTAACTAAAATTATGAAGCTTAAACCAAAGATGTGAATTTTTAGGAATATAGTTCAACGTTCAAACAAGGAGTGGAATTTTAACCTAAAAAGATGAGTTTTCATCAAAAAAAGAAAAAAAATTGACATTTGTACGGAAAAATATTCTTATTTTAAATTGAAAACAGTAAATGACCGAACAAGACAACAAGGGTTGAAATATCAACCAAGAAAAAAAAAATCTTCATTCAAAATGTTCAATTTTCAACAAAATAATTTAATTTTTAACCAATAAATTAAATTTTCTATGAAGAAGGT
>JAWWEA010000062.1:24303707-24317170 GCA_035222095.1 Andricus quercuspetiolicola | reverse complement strand
ATCCTTCCTCAATTTCTTTATTTCTATTCCAGCGTATCCCTCCTCTATCCAAGGTTATCTTTCTTAATCCCTTCATTTCTATTGTACTTTATTAATGGAGGAGTTTGAAGTGCCTACGGTTAATCAAAGCCGCTCATCGGATTGGATAGCATCGGGCTAGTCCATTCTATCCCAATCCATTTTTTCAAGCCCTTCTGTTCTATTTCAGGAAATCGCCGCTTTATCAAAGTATATCTCTCCAATACCTTTATTTCTATTCGACTGCATCCCTCGTGTATGGAAGTCTATTTTAAATACTTTTTCTATTCCAGTCATTCCCCCTTCTACCTTAGTCTATCTTTTTTAATCCCTTCATTTCTATTCTAGTCAAACCCCTTTCTTTGGCAGTCTATTTTCAATCTTTTTTTCTATTACTGGTAATACTCCTTCTATCTAAGTATCTGTTATCTATCTTTTTCAGTTTCTTTATTCATATTTCAGCCTAGCTCACTTATAACTGACTGTATCGATTCAATTTCTTTTTTCCATTCCAGTCAATTGTTCATCTATCCAAGTCTATCTTTCTCAATCACTTCATTTCTATTTCAGTATATCCCTATTCCATGCACGTCTATCTTTTTTTTCAGCCCTTCATTTCTGTTCCAGTTTCTCCTTTATCTATATCAGTCTATTTTTCAGTCCCTTTTTTCTGTTACATTTAATCGCTTGTTTATCCAAGTATATATATTTTTTTAAACTCTTAATTTTTATTTTAGTCTATCTCTCCTTTATCAAAGTCTATCTTTTTTATAATTATTTCATTTCTTGTATATTTCATCCCCCATATACCCCAGTCTTCCTTTCAATCCCTTTTTCTATTCGAGTTAATCCTCCATCTTTTAGAGTCTGTATCTTCAATCCTTTATTTGTTGTCCAGTCTATCCTATTCTATTTTTTAATCCCTTCTTTTCTATTTCAGAAAATCTTTGGTCTATCAGAGCCTATCTTTCCACTACCTTTATTTCTATTCTGTGTTGTATCCCTGTATCTCTCTACTGTATCCCTTGTCTATAAAAATCTATTTTTCAATTTTTTTCTATTCCTAGTCCATTTCCCGTCTTTGGCCTTCTATTTTTCAATCTCTTCTATTTCTGGTAATCCTCCGTCTATCAAAGTCTACTTTTTTAAATCACTTAATTTCTATTCCAATTATTTCCCCATCTTTCAGAGTCTGTATTTTCAATCCTTTATTTGTAGTCCAGTCTATCCTGTTCTAATTTTTAATCCCTTCTTTTCTATTTCAGGAAATCTATGGTCTATCAGAGTGCATCTTTCCAATACCTTTATTTCTATTCTGTGTGGTATCCCTGTACCTATGTACTGTATCGCTTGTCAATACAAGTCTATTTTTCAATTTTTTTCTACTCCTAGTCCATCCCCCATCTTTGCCCTCCCATTTCTTAATCCTTCTTTCTATTTATGGTAATCATTGGTCTATCCAAGTCTGTCTTTTTCAATCGGCAAATTTCTATTCCAGTCTATCACTCTTCTAACCGTGTCTATCGTCTTCAATCTCTTTTTCCTATTCCAGTCCATTGCTCGTCTATCCGAGTCTATCTTTTTTAAACCCTCTATTTTTAATAAAGTTCATCCCTTATCTACCCCAGTCTACTTTTTAAACTCTTTTATCTATTTTAGTTAATCATTCGTATATCCAGGTCTGAATTTCCCAATTCCTTATTTTCTATTTCAGTCAATCCACTGTCTTTGATAGTCTATTGTTTAATTCTTTTTGCGATTTCTGGTAATCACACGTCTGTATAAGGCTATCTTTTTTAATCCCTTTATTTCTATTCCAGTCTATCCCTCGTCTAACCAAGTGCATCGTTTTCGAATCCTTTATTTCTATTACAGTTTCTTTCTTGCCTGTACCATTATATTTTTCAATCTCTTTTTTTATACTAGTTAATCCCCCGACTATCCTAATCTATCTCTTTCAATCCCTTCATTTCTATTCCAGCCTGCCTCCTGTCTATTCTAGTCTATGTACTTCTATTTTGGTCTATCTCTCGTCTATTTAAGATTCTACTAAAGTGTCATTGATTTCATGTGTTTGAAAATTAAGCTTATTTTTAAGAATTCAAATAGAAGGGATTAAAAAATACATAATTAAATAGACGAGAGATTACTTGGAATAAAAAAAAAGATATTGAGAAATAGACTGGAGTGGACGAGGTATAAACTGCATTAAGAATGAGAGGATTAAAGGAGATAGACTCGGATAGACGAGGTATTGATTTAAACAGAAAATAGAGATTCAAAATATATACGCAGAATGATACAGATAAATAGAAATAGATTTATTGGTATGGTGCAACACAAGTGATCAGCTCCTATGTCCCTCTGATTGTGAGAAAGCAGATCGACCTCTACGAGTGACGTTGTGAAGACTCGTGGGAAATTCTAAGAATTGCAAATTTAAAATGGCAAAAGTATCAACATCTTAATATTATGCAAAATAATCGTTATGAAAATGTCTCATCTGAACGTAAAATTTCATCCGAATCGCGATAAAACATTGCGAGCGATCGCATGTGCGAACGACATTAGCGTCAATAGGAAAGCAAAAGGCGTAAATTACCGAGAAAATAAAAAACGGTATCAAAGTAACGGCAATCATTTCTCCAAGCACCTGTAATATCGGTTGATTTTCTACATTTCTTTTTCTGCTAACCGTCACACCTTCACGCAAGTCGATCTATTAGTTTATCGAACTAATGCCTCAGGTGAAGATACATGCGCGAGGCAATTATTTTAAACTGTAATTAACCCACGCAGATAGGGGATGTAATTAAACGAGAATTTTTATTCCTATTTTATGATTTTATGATAATTACGATAATTAACTATTTATAAGAGAGAAAAAGAGAAACTTAGTTGCAGAGGTGATAATATGCACTGAATTTTTAAATCATTTAAGATTTATCATGATATATATATCGTCTATCTGAGTCTATTTTTTCAATCCCTTAATTTCTATTCCATTCTGTCCCTCTTCTCTGCCAAAATGGTTTCATCCCTTTTTTTTATTCTTGTTTATACCCCGCCCATCAAAGTCTATCTTTGTCAATCCCCTCATTTCTATTCCAGTCTATCGCTCGCATATCCCAGTTTTTATTTTGCTATTCCAAGAAATCCCTGGTCTTCTTCAGTCTATTTTTCCAGACTTTCTTCTATTCAAGTTAATTCCTCGTTTATCTGAAGCTATTTTTTTCCACCCCTTGATTTAAATTCCAGTCTTTTATTTAAAATAGTTACTTTTGAAGAGTTTAAATGTGAAGTTTTAAAACTATACAACTGTGAATTAAAAAGTGGAAAAAAATCCAATAGAATAGTTTTGAAACTGACAGTGGTAATTGGCAGGACATAAGAAGCTGTTTTTCTCAACGGAAAATGAAGATGTATTATCAATTCATCCAAAAATTAATTCACAAATTCAAAATTCTATAATTAGGAATATTCAAGTTTAAAATTATCATAATTCACTTGACAAAAATTTGTAGATAAATATCAAATTATTATTTAAAATTTATTATTAATACTTACACATTCCAATATTTACATAAAATATTTGTTGATGTAATTTTAACTTTAACTTTGTGCAATTCAAAAACATGTTCAACCCTATAACAAACAAAATATTTGTTTGTTATACTAATTGCACGTAGAAACTTAAGAATGGTTAAACTGAATCGTGTTTCAGTAAAAAATTTTTAAATCTTATAACTTCCACTTCCCTCAAATTATCAATGTTAGATCTCAGTCTATTTTCAACACCCTTTTTTCTACTACACTCGATCCCCGCCTAAGTTTATCTTTTTCAATTCGTTTGCTTCTATTCTAGTCTATCCCTCGTATATTCGAGTCTATCATTTTCAATCCATTCATTTATATTCTAGTTTATCTCTTGTCTATACGAGTCTATTCTTAATCCCTTTTTTGTATTCCAAGTAATCCTCCGTCTATCCAAGTCTATCTTTTTCAATCCCTTTTCTATCGGAGGTTATCATTTTTTACCAATTAATTTCTTTTTCATTCTATCCCTCGTCTCTCTCAATATATTTTCTGATCCCCATTTTATTCTTGTCAATACTCCACCCACCCAAGTCTATTTTTTCAATCCCTTGATACCTATGCTGGTCTATCCCTTGTCTATCCCAGTCTTTCTTTTACTATTCCAGTCAATCTTTAGTCTTTTACAGTATGTATTTCCAGCCTTTCTTCTATTCCAGTTAATCCTTCATTTATCTGAGTCCATTTTTCAAATCCCTTCATTTATATTTCAGTCTATCCCTCATCTGAAGCTGAATTTCATAATTTTTCATTTAAAATAGTGAATATTGTAAAGATTGAATGTGAACTTTTGAACCTATACAACTTTGTATTAAAAGATAAAATAAGATTCAATGAAATAATTTAGAAATTGATAGTGATGAATGGTAGGTCTTAAAAAATGCCTTATTTCACCAGAAAATGAAGATACATTAGCAGTTCGTCAAAACTTTAATCCTAAATTTGATATTTCACGATCTGGAACCTTTTTGTTTGAAATTATCAAAATCTACTTGACAACAAATTGCAGACAAATATTAAATTATTGTACAATATTTATTTTAAATACTTATACCTTTAATTTGTTTACGTACAATATTTGTTAATACAATTTTAACTTTGACTTTTGCAATTCAAACATATCTTTCAACCCTATACGAACAAAATAATTTTTTGCAATTCTAATTATAACTGGAAATATAAAAATGGTTTAACTGAATTCTTTCATTAGAAATATTTCAAATATTATCATTCCTACTCGCCTTGAATTATCAATCTTACATCCCAGTCTATTTTCCGATACTTTTTTTCTATTCTAGTCAATCTCCGCCTATCTAAGTCTATCTCATTCAATCCCTTCGTTCCTATTCCAATCTATCCCTCGTCTATCCTAGTCTATAATTTTTAATCCGTTCATTTTGATTCTAGTTTATCCCTAGTCCATACCAGTCTAGTCTTAATCGCTTTCTTTGTATTCCAAGTAATCCCCATATATCCAAGTCTATGTTTTTCAATCCCTTTATTTCTATTCCAGTCTATCTCTCGTCTTTTACAGTCTAAAATTAGAAATTTTTTTAAGAAAGACCTTCAAAAAGCGGACACTATTTGAGCGAATACATTTCCCGCCAAGTATAATTATTTCAGCTTATCCTTCGCATGAGAAAAAATCCCGAATGGCATTCGACTTGTCAAATTCCATAGATGTTGGAATAGATTAATGCAGAAAAAAACTATATAATGTTGACGCTTACAGCGTAACCCTTTTAAGGCACTAAAGAATGCTTTTAACTGCTCAAAAGTATTTTACTTAATCTGATTTACATTATCATCTCTCTTTCATGTAACTGAATTTTGTTTTTTAAAAAAGCTTTTGTAGAATTGAATTTACATGCACAGATTTATATGATCTAAGTTTAATGTAAAGAAAAGTGAAATTGTCAGTGATAGAATTGGATTATTTTCCAATCATAATAAATCTCCTCTCTCTTCGAGTCTCATCGGTATTAGAGTGTATAACGAAAAGCGCTCATGAAATTATTCCCACGGTTTGACATCACTGCACCTACCTATACGAGGTGCGACCAGAACGTTCTGGGAACGGAATCCTCTTTGAACTCTTTAAAGGCCTCAATCCCTCTTCATACCAGGCTATTAACGTCTTATGTACTTATTTTGGTCGCGAAAATGAATGAAGTGACTGCATTCGTATGAGTGATCAAACTAGCCACTATTGATGCTTTTTGACACTTTTTGATGTTTTTTTTCTTGGATGTAATTATTTTTCTACTACTTTGAAAAAATGTACTCTAATGCCAGGCTATTAACGTCGCGTTTCATTTAGTTTAATCGCCCATACGAATGAAGTGACTTCATTCATATTGGCAATCAAACTAGCCACTATTAAAATTTGTTGGCATTTTTTCATGCTTTTCTTGCCGATGCAACTATTTTTCCACTATTACGGAAAAATTACACTTATGCCGATCTCTTAACGTGTTATGTACTTAGTTTTATCGCTAATATGAATAAAGTGACTTTATTCGTACTAGCAATCAAACTATCTACTTTTGACATTTTTTGACACCTTTTGGCACTTTTTGATATTTTTTTTACCGATGCAACTATTTTTCTACTATTTTTAAAAAATTGATCTAACGACAGGCTATTAACGTTATATTTGGATTAGGTTGATTGCTAACAGGAATAAAGTGACTGTATTCGTCTTATAGATCCAAATAACCACTTTTGACACTTTTTGGCACTTTTTGATACTTTTTGGTACATTTTGACACATTTTTTGATGATGCAACTATTTTTCTACTGTTTTAAAGAAATAACACTAATCCCAAGCTGTTAACGTTTTATATTCTTAGTTTGACAGCTAATACAAATAAAAAGACTTTATTCGTATTAGCGATCCAAGTAGCCACTATTGACGCTTTTTGACACTTTTTTTAATGATGCAACTATTTTTGCACTACTTTGAGAAAATGACACTAATGCTAGGCTAATAACGTCTTATGTACTTAGTTTGATCGCTAATACGATTAACGTGAATTAATTCGTATTGGCGATCAACCCTCTCACTATTAACCATGTTTGACACACTGTATAAAGATACAACTATTTTGCTATTACTCTTTAAAAAATGTCACCAATACCATGCCATCGATGTCTTATGTACTAAGATTGATCGCCAACACGGATAAAGTAACTTTGTTCGTATTGGCAATCATAATAGCCACTATTGACACTTTTTGACACTTTTTGGCGCTTTCTGGCACTTTTTCCAACGATGCAGCTATTTTTCTACTGTTTTGAAAAACATGATACTAATGCCAAGCTACTAACGTCGTATTTTTTTTAGTTCCATCGCTAATACGAATAAAGTGACTTTACTCGTATTAACAATCAAACTAGCCACTATTGACATTTTTTGGCACTTTTTGACACTTTTTTTAACGATGTAACTATACTTCTACTATTTGGAAGAAATGAAACTAATGTCAGATTAGTAGCGTCTTCTGTACTTAGTTTAATCACTTATACGAATAAAAGTTCTTTATTCGTATTATAGATCAAAGTAGCCTCTATTGCACTTCTTGACACTTTTTTAACAGTGCAACTATTTATCTGCTGTTTTGAAAAAAATGACACTAATGCCAGGCTATTAACGTCGTATTTTATTTAGTTTAGTCACTAATACGAATAAAGTGACTTTATTCGTACTAGCAATCAAACTAGCCACTATTGACATTGTTTGGCACTTTCTGACACACTTTTTAACGAGGCAAATATTTTTCTACTATTTTGGAAAAAATGACATTAATGCCAAGTTAACAGCGCCTTTTACTTAGTTTAATCACTTATACGAATAAAGGTTCTTTATTTGTATTATAGATCGAAGTAGCCTCTATTAGACTTTTTCACACTTTTTTAACAGTGCAACTATTTATCTGCTGTTTTGAAAGAAATGACACTAATGCCAGGCTATTAACGTCATATTTTATTTAGTTTGATCACTAATACGAACAAAGTGACTTTACTCGTATTAGCAATCAAACTAGCCACTATTGATATTTTTTGGCACTTTTTGACACTCTGTTAACGATGCAAATATTTTTCTACTATTTTGGAAAAAATGACATTAACGCCAGGCTAATAGCGTCATCTGTACTTAGTTTAATCGCTTATACGAATAAAGGTTCTTTATTCGTATCATAGATCAAAGTAGCCTCTATTGAACCTTTTGACACTTTTTTAACAATGCAACTATTTTTCTACCATTTCGAAGGAACTTAAGCTAATGCCAGGCTACTAACGTTGTATTTTATTTAGTTCAATCGCTAATACGAATAAAGTGACTTTATTCATATTAGCAATCAAACTAGCCACCATTGACATTTTTTGGCACTTTCTGACACTTTTTTTTAACCACGCAACTATTTTTCTACTATTTTGAAAGAACTTGCTCTAATGCCAGGCTAATAACGTCTTCTGTACTTATTTTGATGGCTCATACGAATGAAGGGACTTTGTTCATATTATAGATCAAAGTAGCCCCTATCGACACTTTTTGGCACTTTTTTAACAATGCAACTATTTATCTACTATTTTAAAATAAATGACATTAATGACAGACGAATAGCATCCTATGTACTTCGTTTAATCACTAATATGAATAAAGTGACTTTATTTGTATTGACAATGAAACTAGCCACTACTAACATTTTTTGGCACTTTTGACACTTTTTTTAACGCTGCAACTGTTTTCCTATTATTTTTAAAATTTTTGACTTATTTCAAGCTAATAACTTCTTATGTACTTAGTTTGATCGCAAATACAAATAAAGTAACCTTATTCGTACTGGAGGTCAAACTAGCCACCATTGACGCTTTTGACACTTTTTTTACGATGCAACTATTTTGCTCCTTTTTTGACGAAAATGGCACTAATGCTACCATTTTTTAAACTAATCACTAATTTTTCACTTAGCCTTTGAACATATTTTCAACTTCTTTGCTAGATTGGCTAAATTGTTGAATCTCATCCAAAAAAAAAATGAATTTTTAAGAAAAGTGTTTAACATTCAACCAAATAGTTCAATTTTCAACCAAAAAGTAGGTTTTTTGACTACTATAATTAAGTTTTCACAAAAAAAGACGATTTATCAACAAAATACATGAAATTTTAACAAAGTACTTGAACTTTCAACTATGGGGGATGAATGTTCAACCAAATTTTCGAATTTTTAACTGAAAATGATCCATTTTCAACAAAAAATGGAATAGTTAGATTTTCGTGTAAAAAAATTAATTTTTAACCAAAAACGAAACGATTTTTCGACAAAATAGTCAACTTATCAACGCAGAAGGTTAAACTGATCAAATTCCACCTACACAAATTTCGAATATTTCCATCCACCATCTTCAGATCTGATTTCAGAAAATTCGAAACTCAAATCCTTTCCTTTCTTTTTAAGTGACAAAGTATTTAACAAATCAGTTATATTTTAATTCAGATGGATTCACATCTCACTTGAAAAAAAGATTCAAAACTCTTATAATCTAAAGTGAATATTTTTTGATTGAAATAAAAGGCGATATAAGATCTCTGATGAGCCCGACTGATGAAGACAAGCCGAGTGAGGTGAATTTTTATGAAATTAATTAAACATAGTAACTTCTCAATACATACTATCATCTTGACTCTTGGCTATCTGAAAAATGTGTGCCTTCATAATTTTACTGTCCACCCGATTTATATGGGGTTTGCATACAGCGAAACGCTCGATGTTCACCGTAAACGACTAGTTAACACGATTTCCAGTAAATTAAATGTCATGCTATATGGTTAGAAGCAGTGGCAATTGCGAATTACGCAAAGTGCAAATTGCATTGCTAATAGTCGATTCGCCACGGGTTTGTAGCAGGCATTACGTGCAAGCGTCTAGAATTTCATTTCATTTCTACCATACTTCCAACAGATTTACGAACCAAAAGGATCCAGGCATGAATCTTTAAGACCTATCGGCGTCGAGATTACTGGAAAATTAATAATAATCTTAAAATTTATTCATTTAGTTTGTCCACATTCGGGTGGTTCTCATTTACCCAGTCCATTTATTTCTATTCCAGTCTATTCCTCATCTATCCTAGTCTTTCTGTTGCTGTTCTAGTTCATCCCCAGTCTTTGACAGTCTGTTCTTTAATCCTTCTTTTATTCCAGTCAATCCCCAATTTATCTAAGTCTTTGTTTCCAATCCCTATATTTATATTCAAGTCTATGCCTCATATAATCAAGTGTATCGCTTTCAATCCCTTTACTTCTATTTCAGTTTCACCCCCTTCTATACCGGTCCATGTTCAATACGCTTTTTTCATTCCAGTCAATCTCAGTCTCTAACCATCTATTTGGCTATTTTTCATCCTTATTTTATTGCAGTTAATCACCCATTTATCTCAGTCTATCTGTTTCAATCCCTTCATTTATATTATAGTCTATTCCTCTTCTAAGCAAGTGTATCGTTTCCGATCTATTTATATTCATTCCGGTTTATCCGCCGTCTATACAAGTCTATTTTCAAACCCTCTTTTCTATTCCAGTTAATCCCCCGTCTTTCCGCATCTACCTCCTTCAATCCCTTCATTTCTATTTCAGTATATTTCTGGTCTATCTCTGTCTATTTGTTTGAGTTTCAGTCTATCTCTCGTCTTCCGAGTCCATCCTTTCTAGTTTATTATTTTCTATTCCAATTTATTCTTCAGCTCTCTCACTCTGCCTTTTATTACTTTTCCTTCTATTCTAGTTAATCCCTCGTCTACCTAAGGCTATCTTTTTCAATTCCTATATTTATACTCCAGTCTATCCCTCTTCTAACCAAGTGTATCGTTTTCGATCCCCTTATTTCTATTCCAGTTTCTCCGTCGTCCGTATCAATCTATTTTATAGCGCTTTCTCTCCAGTTAATCCACCGTCTTTCCAAATCGATACCTTTCACTCCCTCCATTTCTATTCCAGTCTATCCCTGATCTATCCGCATCCAGCTGTTTTTATTTCAGTCTATTCCTCATCTTCCAGGTCTATCTTTTTTAATTTATTATTTTCTATTACAATTTATCTTTCATCTATAACAGTCTATTTTTTTATTCTTTCCTTCTTTTCCAGTTGATCCCTGGTCTATTTGAGTCTATCTTCTTTAATCCCTATACACATATTTCATTTTGTCCCTCGTATAACCAAGTTTATCGCTTTCAATCCCTTTATTTCTACTTCAATTTCTCCCCAGTCTATACCAGTCTATATTTAATGTCTTTTTTGTATGCAAGTCAATGTCCATTCTTTAATAGTCTATTTCTATATCCATTTTTTATTCTAGTTGATCCCCTGTCTATCTAAGTCTATCTTTCTCAATCCCTTTATTCATATTGAGGTCTATCCGTATTCTGCACAAGTTTATCTTTTTCGATCCCTTTATTTCTATTCTAGTTTCTCCGCCGTCTGTTGCATTATATTTTCAAACCCTTTTCTCTATTTCTAGTTAATCCCCCGTATTTCCAAATATATCTCTTTCAATCCCATCATTTCTATTCCCGTCTCTCTATTTCCATTTCAATTCATCCCTCATCTACCGAGTCAATCTTTTTTAATTTATTATTTTCTGCTCCACTTTATCTTCCGTCTTTCTCAGTCTATTTTCTAATCCTTTTTTTCTATTCTAGTAAATCCCCCGTCTATCTAAGGCTATCTTTTTTTATTCCTATATTTATATTCCAATCTATCCCCCTTCTCACCAAGTGTATTGTTTTCGATCTCTTTATTTCTATTCCAGTTTCTACGACGTCTGTGCCAGTCAATTTTCTAACCCCTTCTTCCATGCCAGTTAAGCTTGTGCCTTTCCAAATCTATCTCTTCCAATCCCTTCATTTCCATTCCAGTCTATCCCTGGTCCATCCCCGTCCATCTATTTGCATTTCAGTATATCCCTCGCCTTCAGAGTCTATCTTTTTTAATTTACCATTTTTTATTCCACTTTATCCTTCGTCCATCTCAGTTTCTTTTTTAATCCTTTTTTCATATTATAGTCAATCCCTTGTCTATCTAAGTCCATCTTTTTCAATCCCTATATTCATATTCCAGTCTATTCCTCGTATAACCAAATGTATCGTTTTCGCTCCCTTTATTTCTATTTCAGTTTCTTCCCTGTCTATACCAGCCTATGTTGAATATCTTTTTTGTAAACCAGCCGATCCCCATCTTTAACAGTCTATTTTTCATCCTATTTTTATTGCAATTAATCCTCGGTCTATGTAAATCTATATTTTTCAATCCCTTTATTCATATTTCAGTCTATTCCTCGTCAATCCCAGTCTGCCTATTTATATTCCTGTCTATCCCGTGCGTGTACGAGTCCACTTAAGTGTATTTAATTTTCAAAGTTTAAAAATTAAACCTATTTCGAAGAATTTAAATAAAAAAGGATTTGAAAAAATAGACTCGAATATATGAAGTGTAAACTGGATCTCATGGGCCTTGTGGTTCCCTAAAGAAAACCCAAGAAGTGACAAATTTGAATTTTACATAATATTGCGATTATTTAACACTGTTGGAGAGTCATTATTCATAAATAATCATCAATCGTTAAAATAATTTGACAATTGTTTAAATAATACGTAATTGTTTAAGTATATAGCTCACCTAAAAAAATCGGTAGAAAAATTTTATCTGATCAAATTTTGACATAGTTTAATGTTTTCAAGTAATAATTTATTTTTTTTAAATAACCGTAAATGCTTAAATGAATTCGAACTGTTTAAAAAAATGTATTTCGCTTAAATATATTATTTTTGTAAGAAACTAAATTTTATTGTTGAAAATATTCCATTTTCAAGTGTGAATTATTTTCTTTTTTTAGTTTAAATATCAAGTATTTGAATAAAAAATGTGTTTTGTTAAAAATATGTCCTTTTTAGTAGAAATTCAATCTTTTTGGTTGAAAATTCAACTACTTGGTTGAATGTGGAGCCACATTGTCAAAAATTCAATTTTAAGTCGAAAATGAATCACTTTAGTTTGAAATTCATCTACTTGATTAAAAATATTTTTAAATTTATTTTCTTTAGTTGAAAATATAATTATTCCATTTAGAGTTGGAAATTGATCTTTTATAATTGAAAATTCAACTATTTGGTTAAAAATTCATTGATTTGTTTGAGAATTCCTTTACTAATTTTATTTAAAATTTTTAATTTTATATTTTAAATTTAGAATTTTGAATTTTAAAATTAATTTTCTCGTTTAAACGTTTATGTTGTTGGTTAAAAATCAAACTATTTTGTTAAAAATTCAACTATATGTTTGAAAATTCCCTTATTAATTTTATTTAAAATTTAAAATTTAAACGTTGGTGTTATTGGTGGAAAATTTAACTATTTGGTTAAAAATTCAACTATTTGTTTGCAAATTCCCTCATTAATTTAATTAAAAATTTTTAAATTTTAAATTAAAAATTAAAAATCTTAAATTTTTAATTTTAAATTATTCTTCTGGTTTGAACGTCCATGTTATTAGTTGAAAATTCAACAATTTATCTGAAAACTGGCCACGGCTAATTTGAAATGTGAAATTATGCAAGTTTTAAGTTTCACTATTAAAAATGGTTTAATTTTGATGATTTATATGCGAAATTTTTTGAATTTTGTCGATTTAGAATTCAGAACTTGTCTTTCCATTTTCGAAATCATCAAAATTTAGGAATTTTTGTATACATATTTGAAATTGAAGATTTTTCAATTGTAATTCTTCCAAATTGTAGAACTTTGAATTGTAAATCTTTAGAATTGAAGAGTTTTTTATTTTGAAAATGTACAAT
>JAWWEA010000062.1:22995637-23008465 GCA_035222095.1 Andricus quercuspetiolicola | reverse complement strand
CTTTCAATTCGGGAATTTTATTATTCGAGAATTTTATTATCCGGAAATTTTATTATTCTGGAATTTTTCAATTCGGTCATTTTTTAATTCGGTAATTTTATTATTCTGTAATTCTCCGATTCGGGAATTTTATTATTTTGGAATTTTCGAATTCGGGAATTTCATTACTCCGGAATCTTTCAATTCGGAAATTTTATTATTCGAGAATTTTATTATCCGGAAATTTTATTATTGTGGAATTTTCCAATTCGGGAATTTTATTATTTCGGAATTCTCCGATTCGGGAATTTAATTATTCGGAATTTTTTTTCGGAATTTTATTATTCTGGAATGGTCCAGTTCGGGAATTTTATTATTCGGAAATTTTGTTTCTCGTGAATTTTATTATTTTGGAATTTTCCAATTCGAAAATTTCATTATTCCGGCATCTTTCAATTCAGGAATTTTATTATCCGGAAATTTTATTATTGTGGAATATTTCAATTCGATAATTTTATAATTGGGGAATTTTATTAATCTGGAATTTTATCATTCGGGAATTTTATTATTCGGGAGATCTATAATTCGGGAATTTTATTATTCTGGAATTTTCCAATTTGAGAATTTTATTATTCAGGAATTTTATTATTATGGAATTTTTCACTTCGGGAACTTTATTATTTGTGAATTTCATCAATCAGAAATTTTATTATTCTGGAATGTTCCATTTCGCGAATTTTATAATCCCGAAGTTTTATTATTCTGGAATTTTCCAATTCGGGAATTTCATTATTTTAGAATCTTTCAATACGTGGATCTTATTATTCGGGAATTTTATTATCCAGAAATATTATTATTCTAGAATTTTTCAATTCGGTCATTTTTTAATTCGGTAATTTTATTATTCTGTAATTCTCCGATTCGTGAATTTTAATATTTTGGAATTTTCCAATTCAGGAATTTCATCACTCCGGAATCTTTCAATACGGGGATTTTATTATTCGTGAATTTTATTATCCGGAAATTTTATTATTCTGGAATTTTTCACTTCGGTCATTTTTTAATTCGGTAATTTTATTATTCTGAAATTCTCCGATTCGGGAATTTTATTATTTTGGAATTTTCCAATTTAGGAATTTCATTACTCCGGAATCTTTCAATTCGGGAATTTTATTATTCGAGAATTTTATTATCCGGAAATTTTATTATTCTGGAATTTTTCAATTCGGTAATTTTATAATTGGGAAATTTTATTAATCTGGAATTCTCCCATTCGAGAATTTTATTATTCGAGAATTTTATTAGTCTGTAATTTTTCAATTCTGGAATTTCAGTATTCCGGAATTCTTCTGGATCCGGAATTTTTTTTCGGGAATTTTATTATCCTGAAATTTTATTATTCTGGAATTTTTCAATCCGGTAATTTTATGATTCGGGAATTTTTTTATTCTGGAATTCTCCAATTCGGGAATTTTATTTTTTGGAAATTTTATTATTGTGTAATTTTCCTATTCGGGAATTTTATACTGTCGGAAATTTTATTTTTCGGGATTTTTCAGTCGTTCCTTCAATAGTAGCACTATTTCACTATTTATTAATATTTTATCAGATTACCTACTGAAAAAAGTTATTCTTTGGGCTAATCAGTTTAGTATTACAAATTTTCCACAGACGACATTTTTATTTGCGTGATGTATTTTTCAAAGTGATTATTATTTTTATTGTTATTTTAAGAATCCATATATTGAAATGATTAACTTTTGCTGAGACCGTTTATCTAAGAATTTAAAATGTGCATTTTCTTTCGAAATATATGGGAGATACAGGAAAAACTCAAAAATAAAAGTTCAATCAATTTTTAAGTATTTTCAGTAATTTAAATTGTGTTCGTAAAATTGTTGTTTTCCCTCATGATTCCTAAAGTACACATAAAAAATGACTTTCGATTTCAAAAATTACAAATTTAATATTTTGATATTAGAATTTGGAGAATCATTTAAAATTCAAAAAAATTGAAATTTTGTTACTTATACTTGAAAGAATTTAAAATTGAATAATTTAAAATTGAAAACTTGTAAATTGAGATAACTTTCAGTTCACAGCAATTGAAATTTTACAATTTGAAAGTAAAAACTGAATAGAATTTCTCAAAATCAAAGCTTCTGATTTTAAACAACACAATTTTTAACTTCCTAATTTCAAATTTTTTAATTTTTAACACATCATTCAGTATTATTTTTCATTCCTAATGTTTACAATTCAAATATTTTTTAATTTTAAATGATCTATTTCTTTAAATCTCTAAATAAAAATCAGATAGTGTAGAAATATGACATTGAAAATTAAATATTAAAAAAATAATACAAAAGAAGATTGACAAGGTGTTATATAAAATAAAAAATTATTGTTCATTAATGAAGTATCAGGACCAAGGTTTTTTCCAAGTAACTTAAAATTGACTCCGTTGAAAAAACGAAATCTTCTGATTGAAAATTAACAAAAATCTGTATTTGTTAATAAAATTTTCTTAAATAAAGAACGAATATTGTCACCAGACGAAGTCTTCTAATATATAGTTTCTTTCTGCATCACTAGCATTCGGTTTCGTAACAAAAAACAACATCCGTTTGTTGAAAAGTAGTCAAGTTCTGAATTTATTTATAAAATTGTTTATAGACATACATACTATTAATTGCGGATGAACTTTTGATTAATTTTGTCAAAGTAACGAAGAATTTACAGCGTGACATGGCTGAGATATGCATTTGCTTAAAAAATTAACAAATACTTCGGATTTTAAAAAAATGGAGAACAAAGCATTGCTTTTACGTATATCCTAAATAAAAATTCGAATAGTCGCGAAGTATTTTTAATCTTGAAGTATCACCTTCACTCATTAATTTGTTAATATATAAATAAAAATAATTTTTTAATTCTGTAACCTGCTGAATATTATTCTTAAGGAGCATCCTTACTGATATCATAATGTTTTCTATGAACATAAATAGTTGCAAACAAAGTGGGATTGTTTATCAAAAAAATAAATAAAAATGTGTCAATTTTGTTTTTAAAAGAATTCAAAAATCGGCTCGAGCATATCTCTTTGAAATTTAATTAGCGTTCATTTAAAGAAAATTCTCAGGTCGAATCAAAATTGTGAACTCTAGGTCAAGGTAAAAACCTTGATGTATTTTTTATTAATTATCTATGGTTTAAGCAATTTTATTTGTTTAGAAATACATTCTTCACATTTTCCCACAAATTATCGGTTCCTAAACAACAAGATAAACTAATTAGTACATATAAATAATCATTACTGTCGATTCAATCGGTTGTTAATTGTTTAAACAATTTTTCATTGTTCAAATGTAGCTGTTTACTCGAATACGGCAGAAAAGTGCAGCTTGTTGCAAATTTTTCAGCAAAATTAACGGAATTTTCGTATGTCTGGTATTCTTACCACTTAACTATCATTATTTAAACAATTTTCATTTGTCTAAACAATTTTTTTGACAAAACATAAGAAATGCACACCTTCTCTAAGTGACATGAACTAATTAGTTCAAATGTAAAATCGACACGATCAACTTAATTTATTTTCAATGGTTTTGATATTGTTTTTTTTTTAAATTTTGACTTTTTCTGAATGAGGGGAACTAATTAGTAAATTATTCGTGCTGATTTTGGATTTAAATTGAATAGTTCAAGTTAACCAGAAAAGGTGTACATTTGTTATATTTTGTCGGAAAAAAATTTTTTTTATCAAATGAGAATTATTTTTAAAATGATGGCTATTCAATGAAAACTGCCAATAAAGAAGGGGCTGATGTTTGCTGAAAAATTTGCAAAAAACTGCACTTTTTTGCATTCTTTTAGTCAAAAGTTAAGTTTCAACAATAAAAAATTATTTCAACCACTAACAATAAAGTGAGTCAATCATGTTGATCTTTAATTTAAACCAACTAGTATATGTTACTGAGCGACGGTGTAAACTTCCTAAATTTTGTTGAAAAGAAATTCGAACAAATGGAAATTGTTTAAACAATGGCAGGTAATTGTCAAAAATACCGAACCTACTAGAATTCTATAAAGTTTGTTGAAAAATGTGCAAAAAACTGCACTTTTCTGCCTCATTCCAGTCAAATGTTATATTTAAACAATAAGGAATTGTTTGAACAATTTCACAGAAATTGAATCCTCAGTACTGATTTTTTATATTGCTGAATGAATTTGTCTTATTGTGAAGGTAGCGATAATTTGCGAACGTTGTTTGGCAAAAAAAAGCATTTTTTCATTTTGGAAACCTCACAAAATGAACCATTATCCCAAAATAAATTCTAACTCTGTTTTTTACCACCCTAATGCGTCCTAGGATCAACAGGGAATGATTTTTAAAAAAGTTTTATTTTCGGTTAAATAAAAATGTAAATTTTACTCTGGTAAGTTCAGTTTCTTATTTTTTTTCTTCCTAAAATGTTTCTTTGAATTTCACATAATCACTTTGTTGATAAAAGAGACATTTCCAATATTCGAGTATTCAATATACGTATAATCCAATGATTGACAATAAATCCAGTGGGTCAAATTATCGTAATAACACTGCCAAAGTCTGTCAAAATTACCCTTTTTTAGTCCCAAGTCTCATCACTTAGTTTTTAAAAAACAGTAAAATAAAAACATTCAAACCCCAGTAGAAACACAGCAACTTTAAGTCACGTACTTTATTATCACAGATGTAACTATACAAAAGAAATTATTCAAATTGATTAGAGTAATCAAATAGGATTCAAATCTGATCAACCAGGTTTAAGGAATGCCAATTCTGTACACCGAAACTGAATCCAGACAAAAATGTTTTATTTGCAAATCAACGTCTTTCCCCAAGATTATTGTGGATAATGAGTTAATAAAACCGACTAAAAAATCGTCTTGTAATAATATTTTTTACAAAACAAGCAAAAATAAAATAGAAAAAATGTTTGAAACGATAAACTTCGCTGAGCATTTGATAAGAGTTGAAAGTTCGGTTTATAGCTGCAATGGACTATATCGTCCCCATTAGTTCCCCAGCTAAGTTTTTGACCCGAGTGAGTCTGCACTCGATGCTCTTAGCACTCCTCTTGGGTACTTTGCTTGGCTCAGCTCCCCCCTAAAATGAATTTCTCTCTTGCCCCTTGCCCCATTCTTCGGGTCTAATGTCTGAATCTGAACTGCTTTGATGGAATGCAACCTGTTCTTTATTGTTCTTTTCAGTGCCACCTAAAATCACGCCTTTCAGTTTTGCTCGCGATTTAAACGTAGGGGACCGTACAAGCATACAGTGCGTTGTCGTGACGGGCGACCTGCCTCTGACATTCACTTGGCTCAAAGATAACGTGCCGATTGAGGCACTACCGGAAACACCCCTGGCGGGCCTTGAGGCCCTCGTCGGAAATCCGCAATCGGGCCTCGCGGACCATCCCCAGGGACCAATTAGGGCGATCAACATCCGCCAATATGACGCTTTTAACAGCGCCCTGAGCATTAGCACGATCGCACCCGCACACAATGGCACGTACACCTGTCACGTGACCAACGGTGCTGCCACCGTCGCTCATTCTGCACTCCTCCACGTCAACGGTAACGAAACCGTTGGTGTTTCTTTAAGCACCAACCCAAATCTATCAACCTATCACTTTTGTCATTTGGGCTAGGCACATCATCATTTTTCATCAATTTCGAAATAAAAACTCACTCTTTTTAGAAATTTTAATATTTTGAGCATTTTCAGCACTAGGGCAGGGATGTGCACGGAATGAGTGAAGAGTAAAAATCTTTCACTCGTCAATCCCCTCTCTCATCGCCTTAGGTAAAGAGCAAAGGAGCGTGCGAGGAGAAGGAGGCGGTTGCGGAGGAGGATGAGGAGGAGGATGAGGATGAGGAGGAGGATGAGTAGGAGGAGAAGGAGGTGGAGGAGGAGTTGGAGGAGGAGGAGGAGCAGGAAGAATGAGGAGGAACGTTGTTCCCCTTCCTCAGAAGGAGAATAAAAGCGAGTCAGAGAACTCTGCGTGGACATCCCTGTACTAGGAGAATGAAATGGTGTTCAAAATTAAAATAGAGTACAGGAAAACTTGGAATTGCAATTTTAAGGTCTATCTTATATCTTATCTAAGGTCTTATAGCTAAGGTCTCATATCTTATCTAAGGTCCATCTATCTTAATTTATATCTATCTTAATTTCTATAACTTTAATGTGGCCTAGGTGTGAACTGATGCAAAGAGGCCGAATGTTTAAGATACATTTTAGTTTGTGCATGAAAGAGCTTTCACGATTTTTCGGTGGAATTCAAAACAATAAGTGAATAATAAAAATAAATATTAATCGAAAAATTTTATGCTCAAATTAATATGCATCCTAAAAATGCAACCTACTTGCATTAGTTCGCGACACTAGCGCCACCTAGATTTGAGGCTCCAATTGTCCTCCAATCGGGCGGTATACCTAAAATAAGCTCAAGTTGTTAAGAAATTGTTCATATGTTTCATTTTTGACACAAAAAACTTTCGAAATAGAGTAACAACAAATTTCGAGAAAAAAATTCCGAAAAAATTTGGAAAAAATCGAAACTAACGAAATAGCGGCTGTTTTAGTTAAAGCAAAAATTTGTTTTTTTTTTCAAAAGATATGTGAGATACGGAAAAAAGTTTGAAGTAAAGGTTGTTCACCTTGAAGAGCCCAATACAATTTTTTCCCCATTTTTCGATTTATTAAATGTTTTTTTATTATTTCCAAAAATGTGTATTCTTTTTGCAACATAGTTGTATTCCTTTCTGATTGCTGAAGAACGTGTAAGAATTTACATGATTATGATCTTTAGGTATAAGAAATATTAGCAACATTGTTATTTTTTTTTGAGGCAATGTTTTTTGGATAATTTTCAAATATTAAATTTTTTAAATAACGGCTAAACTATGCGTAGGGCATTCCCATGTGAATTTGTCCAGATAGAAGTGTTAATGATGTTTATTTTTTTAAAAATCCAGAACTTTGTCAGAACCCAATTTGAAAATATTAAAAATTTTATATCAATTTATAAACTTTAAATCCAAACAAATTTGTAATAGAATTTAAAGTGCATTCAAAGTGAATGGTGTTAAATCCAAATTTGAAAAGAAAAATTTTCAGCAATATTTCAGAAGTAAAGGATTTTAAAATAACTTTTCCTTATAATATTAGCTTTTTTAACATAAGGGATAGTACCATCATCCCTTATTTGGAATGCAATTTTTGAAAATTTCCAAAAAAACAATGAGTTTAGACAGAAATGTAAAAAAAATAAATAAACAAGAACAATGCCACTAATGTTCTTTCTATCTGAGGATCATCATCAAGTGACGTCTCACACATTCTTCAGCATCCAGAAAGAAATACAACTATTTTGCGAAAAAATACGAATTTTGGAAATACGCAAAAATCGCTTCAAAATATCGAAAGATAGAAAAGAAAGTTTTTGTTTCCCATAACTCGTATATTTTTCGGGAAAGAACTCCACATTTTTTAATCAATTATTTAAAATTTAAAACATGCTGGATTTTCCAAAAAAAATTCCCGTTTTGTTTCCCCTATCCTAAGTTTTTCTTAGGACGAAAAGAACACATATACCAAGTTTAGTGTTTTCCTAAAAATTTGAGCCTATTTTGAATAATATCTGTTGTACCGCACCAAAACAAAAATTTTTAATTTGTTGTTCTAATAGGGGTTAAAGTTTTATGTTGGTAGTCAAAAGCACTCCTCTGAAGTTTCATTAAATTTTTTTTTCATTATGCCGCATCGTAGATATAGTCAAAAAGCACTAAAAGTGACAAAATTCTTTTTTTTTCAAGACAAGAAATTTTTTGTGAGATCTTAGTTAGTAGAAAAGATAATTTGGCGCAAGTGAATTGATACCTGTATAGTAGGACACGTTATCATTTTTTTCGGAAAACATTTTTTCGTATGATTTATGAATTTTGGATTTTTTCCCCGATTTTGAAACACTATAAGCGCTAGGGTATCTTTTTCATACAAATAAATAATAACGTGTTTCTTTTTTTATTCTGAAGAAATTTTGGATGTAATATATTCAACTTCTTCCAAAAAAGTGTTCATTTAACTCAATCGAAAAATATGTTTTTTGCATATTTTGAAAAAATTGTAAACCTTAGGTAAGTGTTTTTGAATCTCTAAAGAAATTTTTCATCCCTATTAGAACTGCGAGTAAAGAACTTTTTTCCGATATGCCTAATCTATAATAATTAATAAAGCAGAAAAATTGCCGAAACTTTCATATCATTCTTCTAGAACTTTGATAGGATTTCGATGGAATTTTAACGAAATTCCCACATGAATGAAAATATCGAAGTCAAGAATACCAAAAGTTCGACTGTGCTCTACTTAAAAGAATTTAAGGTTTCCTCCTCAGTATTCTAAAAACGTCATTTCGATTAATTTAAAAAAATGTATTTTCAAATGGTGCCTAGCCCATCCTCAACCTTTGCAGCACATTTTTGGTAGCACTTAAAAAAATTTTCAAAATTTATGCACAATTTTCTTTCTATATAAAAAATCACCTTCTCAATTACAAAGTTTCTATGCACCAAACCAAAAGTGTAATGTGAATGTTGATATCACAAATGAAGATCAATAGTGATCATCCGCTCAGAAAAAATATTTATTAAAACAACGAACAATTTGTTTTAATCGACTTCTTCCAAATCCATCTACAATTTTTATAAAAATTAAAAAATTTCCTTTGTATTAATCAACATTTGAATTTTTAAATAAACTTGAACTGATTCAAAGGGAAAATGTTGTTAATTAAATAAGAACTGTATGTTGATTTATTCAAATCCATTGAAACAACTTGATGAGTTTAAATAAATTAAATTTCTTTTCTGAGTGAATTTCTCCTTTCTTTTTCCGATCTAACCTGCCTGTTTCTGCTACATGCTCTTTCACAATGCACGCTAAATACTTTTTTTAGACTTATATGATTCTTCCAACGACTTGTTCTATTTTCCTGCACGCTATTTTCTCTGCACGCTAATTGCACGCTTTTCGAACCGATTTTCCATGAGATACTTTTCAACTTACTTATAGTCTCGATAGTTTTGTATTTTGACTGATTCCGCAGTTAATACATTCCTACTGTTAGTATATTCGATAGTCGAATGCATTCACTGGACATCGTTCTGGGAAAATGTCTTTTTCAAGCCAACGAAATTCAACCTAGATTTAATTAATTCAATGAATAGAAAATGGATTTTTAAGAATAATTTCGTTAATACCGAGGAAAAAAGAATCGATATAAACCGAGTCCGTCTGAATTGCTTATCTGCCATTTGCAGATTGAAAGAATGAGAATTCAATCGGCTGGCCACATTTTTAATCTGTCACCTGTGCGCGGTGCTTTAAATCTGCCATTCCGCATAGTAATTCTCTTTTTACAATAATTTCAATAAATAATCCTGTGCAGGAATTATATGATTCACGCTTAACGCGTCAGTGATATTCACTCATTCAATGCACATGCAAATGGCAGCAGGGAGTGCACGTGCCAGAAACAAATAAATGTTCAACATTCAGATGGGATGTGATGCAAATATGTGAGAAAGAAACGTTCCCCATTCAAAAACTCATGTTCTCATTCAAAAGTCAGCATAACCAATTGATGGCAATCTGGAATTCCAGTGACAGATATGCAATTCAGATATCATCAAAATTCATTCAAGCGCAAGTGAATCAATTTTTGTTTCCTGGGTAACTGGCGAAAAATAATGCCTGCTCTAATTTTATATTAATTATAATTCAGTACTAATAGTACAACCTATTTTTAAAAATCTGTTTTTTATTACAAAAGTAATTTTCAAAGTAGAATTGATCATAATATTTATTCGAATGCCTCAGTAGAGTTTGTTGAAGTATATTTCAAATTCGATTTTTATTAATCTATAGTAGTAATTCCTTAAAAGGATAACACCTAGAGAAACAATTTTTTTCATTCTGCAAAATGAGAATTTTTTTGTTTGAAGAAAATGAAACTCTCAGTTTGAATTATTTAATTTAATGCAAAAAAAGAAAGTTTCTCTCAGTGTGAAGTCCTTTATTTATGTTTAAAGTTTCTGCTATAATAAAAACACAGTATTTTATAGGTTAATAAAAATTTTCCTCGCTTTTAAAGCGTATAATTCGAAGTGATATTTTACGCCTCTATAAGAGCTCTAATGTCACTTGATTGATGATACTCAATCACGCACAGTTTCTAAAGCCATACTCGTTTAAATTTTCGTATTCTCCTCAGTGCATCGTATATCGTTATTAATCACCAGGTGTATCGTATTTTTTAAATTTAGAATACAGTATTTTTAGAATATATAGTTATCTGATCTATCAAAATGTCAGTAAATTATCTTCTACCCTCGATTTCAAAATTATAATTTTTCGAACTTGTCATCAATAGCCGAACCAGATGTAGATATCTTCTAATTTCTTTCTGTTCAATTTTTTTGCAATTTAGGACAATTTGAAGGAAAGAATATTGTCACCGTGGTGAAACCTCTCAGGCTGAGCCTGAAATCGTAAAAGCTGAAAAGGTCCGGAATCTGTCAATGTCAGTCAGTTAATCCATTTCAATGAAGCAAACAATGAGACTGGAGTTTCGTATAGAGTGAGGGGCGTATAATCGGTGATAAATTTTGATTGCTTTTTTAGGTTTCTCCTGACTGTGATTAAGAAACTAGTTCTTTATTTATAGTAGCAATTCAATTCGAAATTAATTTAAGCCTTAGACTGATTAGAAACAATTCAATATTTTTAGAGACGGACAGAATTCCCTTTGTCTCCAGACATTTGGCTTTTGAACTCTCACCTTTAACATTTAACCCGTCACTTCTGACCTTGATCAATAAAGCTTCCATATGAATTATCTGACCTGTATCTTTTTACCCTTCATCTTTGACCCCTGGCTTTTGACCTATGATCTCTTATATTCGAAACAGTCACCTCTGACTCTGACCTTGGAACCTAAGCTTTTACATGTACTCACTAAACAATTATTTTTTACCCTTAACCATTGACCTCTCATCTTTAAAATTCAATCATTAACCTTCAATCACTTGTCTTTGATCTCCGAACTTTTGTATTTTAGCTCTGAACTTTAAAAACTGATCTCTCATCATATAACTTTTCACCTTTGACCACTGACTGTTCATATTGAAAATTTAACATTTATGCTTTAATCTATCTCCTTTGACCTCTGACCTGTAAGCTCTGTCCTTCGACCTCTGATCTTTTTTATTTTACTACTAAACATTGAACACCGATCTTTCATCTTTGATTCTGGAGCTCTAATATATGATTCGTGACCTTTGAAAGAAACCGCAATATTGAACTTGAAGATACTCCATCTGGTTCAGTTAAAAAATTGACGTTCCCCAATTTCGAAGAGATGAAAATTTTCGCCGCCAGCATCAGGTAGGAAAATAGTTTTTTTTTCTCGATTGGGTAAGTAGTGGTGAAATCTACTACATGAAAAATATCTGAGAGCTTCTCAGGGTTTATGCTTATCCAAAATAACCTGAATCGGGTCTCACCGAAATTGAAATATATACCTAATTAGGTATCTACGTATAAAATTAGGATGGTACCTATTCCGTGACTACCATTATAGTTCCGCCGCGGATCTCGCCGTTTTATTTCGAGAACGGTATCACCCAAGGGATGAGAACACAACTAATGTGTACCACGAGCCAGGGAGACCAGCCCTTCAACATCACTTGGCTTTTGGACAGGAAACCTATTCAGGTCAAAGAGAATAGTGATGTTTCGTCGAACCAGTTACCCACCAGTCAGGAAATCACCAACATTCAGATAAGCGACTATCCGCCGTTTTCCAGCATCCTCACGATTAGTAATGTCACAGCAAAGCACAGTGGAAACTACACGTGCCGAATCAGCAACATTGCTGGAGTCACCGAACACTCCACTAGACTCTCCGTAACTGGTTTGTGTCAGATCTCTCCAAGACAATGCTCTGCAGTCCGGTTTTTTGATCGAATTTTATTTTTTTTAGGGTCTAGAATTAGAATTGAAGACCCGGATTCAATAACCGGGCGAGCGCTCGAAACGCGTATAAGAATTGTCCAAACGGTCCAAGTAAGATCTTCAACTGTTTGGACAATACTTATACTCGAATAACCGGTCGAGCTCATGAAACGCGTGTAAGTATTGTCCAATCAGTTCAAGATCTTACTCGGACCGTTTAGTTTAGACAATTATTATACGCGTTTCGAGCGCGCTCCCGGTTATTGAATCCAGGTCTTCAATTACAACCACATTTACGACTTGATTTTCAACAAAATAGTTGAAATTTCAAACAAAGAAAGAATCTTCAGTCAAGAGAAAAAAAAGTACAACAAAAGATTAATTTTCAACCAAATATTTGATTTTTCTAATTACGAATTTAATACAATTTTCAACCAAAAAAAAACAATTTTCAGAAAAACAGGTTAATTTGTAAGCAAACAAGACAAATTTTCTACAAAGCAGTTTAGTTTTCAACCAAACGGTTTAATTTCCAACAAAAAGGTTTATTTTGAACCAAATGGTTTAATTTTCAACGAAAACCGATCAATTTTCAACAAAAAATGAAACAGTTCAATTTGGAGTACCAAAAATTAATTTTCAAACAAAAAAAAGAAGAATTTTCGACAAAATACACTACCGTCGGAAATTGAAGACCCGGATTCAATAACCGGGCGAGCGCTCGAAACGCGTATAAGAATTGTCCAAACGGTCCAAGTAAGATCTTCAACTGTTTGGACAATACTTAT
>JAWWEA010000062.1:22887853-22902173 GCA_035222095.1 Andricus quercuspetiolicola | reverse complement strand
AAATTCATATTTTCGGTTTAAAAATTCAACTCTATTGTTGAAAAGTCTTGTTTTTGGTTTGAAAATTAATCTCTTTTCTGGTTCAAAATTTAACTACTTGGTTGACAGTTAAACTACTTTGTTAAAAATTTCGTTGTTTAGTTGAAGATTCATAATTTTAGTTGAAAATTTAACTAGCGTGTTTCAAATTCATTTTTCTTCAGAAAAGAAAAAAAATCTTTCTTTAATTTTTTTTAAAGAAAATTCAAATATTTTGGTAGAAAATGAAACTACTTAGTTGAAAATAAACTTTTTGTTGGGAATTTAACTCTTTTGTTGAAAATCTGTTTTTTATTAGTTGTAAATTTTACTACATACTTGATTGTATACGCCTAGGTATACAATATATTATTTTATGAACGATCTTGGTTATTTTGATTTTTAAATTATAAAATTGGGGAAGAGAAAAAAGTAACTTTTCAGGTAACTTGGATTTACTTTATCTAGTAACTATAACTAGTTACAGATCCAAGTAACGTGACTCTAACTAGTTATTTTTTTGCTAAGTAACGTAACTGTAACTAGTTACTCGAAAAAAAGTAACTTACCCAACCCTGCATCAAAACCACATCGTTACATTGATATTTATGAGAACCTTTGAGTCACGTGACAGCAACTTGAATCAGTACTTTTCCGCCTTGGATTTTTAATCATTTTTTTCTATTGAATGACTCAACAGAAAAAAAATTCAAAACGCACCTTGAGTTTTGATCAAAATTATGTATTAAAAAATTATTCTATCTAAAATTGCGAAACAACCCTATTATCATTATTTTATAATTGTTATTTAACGCAAAGTGTGACAAAAAGGGCAAATGCAACCTAATGAAATACTAATCAAGGGAATCCGAATTGTTTTTCAATTACTCTCTTGGATGCAAAGTTTGTTCTTAAAAAATGATCAGTATTGCAAAGTGAGAAACCCTCTAAAATAAATTAACTTTCAGATCCTGTTAGACCTGGGACATCAAACGACCCGAATGCTCAAAACCAAGCAGCCCTGGAAAATAAGCACAATATGGAACAAAGGGAGCAGTATTACGCAACCGTCAGGAAACCGGGACAACAGTCACCTTGTCGAGAGGTGAGCGCTCTGGAACGCATTCCCGAATATTCGGAAGACATTTATCCATACGCCACATTCCATCTGCCCGAGCAGGAAAATCTATCTGCCAATCCGATACGACAGGCCTATTTCTACGAGAGGAGCGAAACCATGCTTCAGGGAGCCCAGGTACGGGTAAGAACAATGAGATAAAATAATTACGAGATTACAATCTTGATCAGGACTTTTCCAACTTTTCGAAAGCGTGAAACTGACATTCTTGTTAACTCTTTGCTTGTATTGATATCATTTCTGAGACACAAGAAGTAGTGATTAAGAAAGCAATTAAGAAACTGATTAAGAAAACGGATGCTAGAGGCGTTTGAGAAGATGAGAGCTTAAATTAAGGCGGGAGTGCTGAATCAGTTAAGGGGCCGTCCATAAAATGAGTTACCAATTTTGGGCTTTTTTTGACATGAATTTCCCTTTTTTTGCGTTTTTTCGGACTTTTAGTGAACTCAAACTTTAGAGCCCAAAATGCTCTCAAAAGAGGGGAAATTTTGGTGATTTTTTACGAAAATAGGGGAGTAATAGGGGAATAAATTCTTTTATGTAAAATTAATGTAGATACCTTATTGTATTCAATATGGTACGCTTTAAATTCCTAAGATTTCAAGTCGAATTTTCAATAAATCAGAATTAATTTTAACCAAACACTTGGATTAAGAATCAAATAGTTATATTTTCAAACAAAAAGTTGATTTTTCAACAAAAAAGTTCACCTTCAACCACAAATGATGAATTTTCAATCCAAAGTGATGAATTTTAAATGAAGCAGTTGATTTTGCGACCAGAAAAGATGATTTTAACTAAATAGTTGAATTTTCAGAAAAATAATTAAATTTTTCACAAAATTAATGAATTTTTAACCAAGGCTTCTACGAAAAGACGAATTGCCAAGAATAAAATTTGTTTCCTACCCTAAAAACTGAATTTTCAATAAAAAAGTACATTTTCAACCAAGAAAGTTACTCTTCTACCGCAAAAGATAAATTTTCAATCCAAATGGCAGAATTTTCAACAAAACAATTACATTTTGGATCGGAAAACATAAAATTTCTACTAAGAATGGAATAGCTGAATTTTCAGTTTTAAAATTACTTTTCAACAAAAAAAAAGAATCTTCAGCCCGTTGAATTCTCAACCAAATAGATGAGTTTTCAACAGAGGAGATTAATTTTCTATCCAAAAAGGTCAATTTTCAACAAAATAGTTCAGTTTTCCAGCTAGGAAGTTGAACAAAAAAAAACGGTTAGCTTTCAAATCGAAGATGATACATTTTCTACAAGAAAGTTGATTTTTAAATTCAAAAAAGAATGAACTTCCAATAAAATAGTTCAATGTCCCACCAAAGACTTAAATCTTGAAAAATATGAATTTTTAACCAAATACCTAAATTTTCCATTAAAAATATGAATTTTCAACTGGAAATGTGAATTTCTAACTAAACTGTTGATTTTCTACCAAATAGTTAAATTATAAAATTAATAGTTTGATGTTTAATCAAATAGTCGAATTTTCGACCAAAAATATAAATTTTCAACAGAAAAGTTAATTTTCAACCGAACAGTTAAATTTTCTACCAAATTATTGAATTTCAAGCAAAAAGATGAATTATTAACCAAATAGTTGAATTTTTAACAAAAGAAGATATAAATTAAAACAAATAGTTCAATTTTTAACAAACGGAAAATTTGCAACCAAAAACGGAACATCTAAATTTTCTGTTAAAAAAATTAATTTTCAACAAAAAAGGAGACGAATTATCAACAAAGTAATTAAATTTTCAACCAGAGAGATGAATGTTCGATCAAAAAATAAATAAATAAATTCTTAATAAAGCAGTCCAATTTTTAATCAACTAGTTGAATTTTTGCCCAAAATAGATGACTTTTTCATAAATTAATTGAATTTTCTACCAAAATAGTTGAATTTTTGACCAAAAATATGAATATTAAATAACAAAAATTTATTTCCAACCAAATAATTTAATTTTCTACCACAGTGTTGAATTCTGAATCCGAAAATATAAATCTTCCTCAAAATAGTTAATTTACAAAAAATAGTTGAATTTCTAACTAAACCAATGAGCCTTCAACCAAAAAAGATTAACTTGGAACCAAGCAGTTACATTTTTAATCAAACTGAATGAATATTCTGCCGAAAACGAATTTTCTACCGAAAAGGACGAATTTTCAATAAAATGGATGAATTTTCAACATAAAAGGGTGAATTTTCAATTTTAAATATCAATTTTTAACTAAAAAGTAAATTGTTAAGAAAAGAGTTCAACATTTAACCAAATAGTACAAAGAGTTTAATTTTTAATTAAAACAATGAATCTAGCCAAAATAGATTGATTTGAAACCAAACAGTTTTTTTAACCAAAAATAAAGAATTTTTAAGCAAGAAGATTAATTTTGTACATAAAATAGTTGAATCCTGAACCAAAACAGATTAATGCTCAATCAAGCAGTTGCATTTTTAACCAAAAAGAATAAGTTTCAGCCAAGGAGATTAATTTTCTATCAAAGAAACGAATTTTTAACAAAATACCTACATGAACTTTCAACATAAAAACATCAATTTGCAATTTAGAATATCAGCCTTTGACCAAAAATGGAATACTTTCATTTGAAAATTTTCAACCAAAGATATTAATTTTCAACTAAAACGATGAATCTTCAACAGAAATAGATTAATTTGGAACCAAGCCATTTTTTTAACCAAAAAGAATGAATTTTTAATTAAGAAGAATAATTTTCTACCAAACAAACGAATTTTCTACCAAAAAAAGACAAATTCTCAATAAAATGCATGAATTTTCAAGAATAAGAGATCAATTTTCAATTCAGAATGTCAATTTTTAACAAAAAGTGGAGTAGTTGCATTTGGAAATTTTTAGCTAAAGAGATGGATTTTTAACTAAGGTGATGAATCTTCATGAAAAATGATGAATCTTCAACCAAAACGATGAATCTTCATCAAAAATAGATTAATTTGGCACTAAAGGCGAATTCTCAATAAAGTACATGGATTTTCAATAAGAAAAGATCAATTTTTAATTTAGAATATCAATTTTGAACTAAAAGTGGACTAGTTGCATTTGGAAATTTTCAACAAAAGAGATGAATTTTCATCTAAAATTATGAATTTTTAACCAAAATAGATTACCTTGGAACCAAGCGATTTTTTTAACCAAAAAGAATGAACTTTCAACCAACAAAATTAATTTTCTACCAACCAAACGAATTTTCTACAAAAAAGACGAATTCGCAATAAAATACATGAATTTTCAATAAGAAAAAATCAATTTTCGATTTAGAATGTAAGTTTTTAACCAAAAAATGCAATACTTTCATTTGCAAATTTTCAACCAAAGAGATGAATTTTCAAGTAAAGAGATCAACATTAGGGTGGTACAAAAATACATTGGACTTTTTTCGAATTTTTATGCCTATCGCCCGGAAATTTCTCCGAATACAGAAAAAAAATCCATTTTTTTAGTTAGAAAAAAAATTGTATTCAGAGGTGGCGCAAGCCCCATGAAGTTTAACATCCATTTCCTATAAGAAAGAAAGACGTTTTTGTAAAGTTTATTCAAAATCGTCGATATTAGCTGAATCGAGTTGAAACTCCAAATTTCCCTTCACAATTAGCCGTGAAGTACGAATGAAATATTCCTTTTCAATTATCAACCCCATAAGTCTGTTTTATAGGGTCCTAAAAAAACCCCATAAGTGGAAAAACGGTTTTTGCGAGTTTTTGGCACTAATTATGATTTTTTTGCGGTTTTTTATGTAAATTGTTTCTCATACATGAATTACTTAGTACCTAATACTGGTAATCGGATGTTTAAATAAATTGTTTAAGCAATTTATTATTGTTTTTAGCAATTTTCTCTGAAAATAGAGATAGAAAGTCGCGCTCGACGTCACGGTTTTTTCAAAAATTTTCCACTTTTTGTTCAATTTTCAATCAGAGTGAAGTAAGAGTTAATTAATGCTAAGAAAACATAATCGTTTAAACAATTTATTATTATTGTTAATGATATTCTCTTTAAATAATGCTAGAAATTACGGGGTTTTTCTGAAATTTTCAACTTTTTGTTCACTTTTACTTGGAGTGAGTTAATATTGAGTTACATTTATCAAAAATAATTATTTAAACAAGTTATCATTGTTTTCAATTATTTTCTCCTACATTAATAGTAGATAGTGGCGGTTTTTCTGAAATTTTTAACTTTTTGTCCACTTTTTACTTAGTGAGTATAATTAATGCAAGTTAACAAAAATTGTTATTATAGTAATGTATTACTGTTTAAAACTACCGTCTCTTAGAATCTTTTTTGTGAATCTTTTTTGTGAATCTTTTTGTGAATCTTTTTTGTGAATATATTTTTCTGAAATAAAAAAGATATTTGAAATATTTATCAAATTTTCTATATGGATCATATTAGATGTAAATTTTCTTCAAAGTAATTACTAAAAACCTTTTTGTTTGAATGAATATTAATATTTATTATTTGTTACTAACTATAAAGTTAAAGTAAAACTGAAAATTTTAGAAAAACCTTCAACTTTCTAGCATTACTCTAAGAGAATATAGTTGAAAACAATAATAATTTATTTAAACAATTAGATTTGATAAATTGAATTGATTATTACCTCGCTCTAAGTGAAATGTTGACAAAAAGTGGCAAATGGAAAAAAACGCAACTGCCTAGCATCAAAATAGAAGGAGATAGTTATAAACAATACAAATTTGTTTAAAAAATAATGTTTGTTAAATATAATTCATTATTATGACACTCTTAGTGAAAAGGGGGCAAAAAGTTTAAAATTAAATAAAACCCAGCGGCTTTCTAGCAACTATCTAAGAGAAGATAGTTATAAGCAATAATAAACTATTTATAATTATATTTGCAGACAAATATTATTATATTTATTATAATAAATTGTTTAAACAATTAATGTTGTTAACTTTAAGTAATTATTCACCTCACTCTAATTGAAAATTGGACAAAAAGTGGGAAATTTTTGAAAAAACTGCAATTTTCTAGCATTATTCAAAGAGAATTTTATTAACAATAATAATGAATTGTTTAAAGAATTTATGTAAACATCTAATTATCAGTATAAAATAGTATTTTATGTATGAGAAACAATCTGCATTCAAAAAACCACAAAAGGTATAAAAAAAATTAATAAAAAAGAAATAAAAGGTATAAAACTCGCAAACCCCATTTTTCCACTTATGGGGTTTTTTTGGGACCCTATAAAACAGACTTATGAGAATGATATTTAAAAAGTGATGTTTTATTAATATTCTATCGCTAATTGTAAAGAGAAATGTTGAGTTTCAACTCGATTTACCTAAAATTGACGATTCTGAATAAAATTTACAAAAACGTCTTTTTTGGGAAATAGGTGTTTTTAAACTTCATGGGGCTTGCGCCACCTCTAATTGTAAGTATAATTTTTTTTTAACGAAAAAATGCATTTATGTTTTTGTGGATTCAAACGAATTTCCGGGCGATATGCATGAAAATTCAAGAAAAAAAATTTGCCCATCCTATTCCGCAAGCCCCATGAAGTTCAACTAGTATTTCCCATAAGAAAAAAAAAACGTTTCTGTAGAATTTATTCATAATCGCTATTATTAGGTGAAGTTAAAGAAAGCTTGACGTTTCTTTTCATAATAAGCTATAAAATACAAATAAATAATTACTTCCTAAATATCACCCCCATAAGTCTCTTTATAGGGTTCCAAAAAAACTCCACAAGTGAAAAATTGGGTTTTTCGAGTTTCTGGCGCCAATTACGATTTATTTTCGCTTTTTTTAAAATTGTTTCTATTACATCAAATACTAGCTTCTACTGATAATTAGTTGTTTACATAATTTTTTTAAACAATTTATTATCGTTTTTAGCAATTTTCTCTTAGAATAGAGTTAGAAAGAAAGTCTATCAATTGTGTTTGAAGAAAATAATTATTCAAACAATTAATTATTATTTATAATAATATTCTCTTAGAATAATGCGAGAAAGTTGCGGGTTTTTCTTAAATATTGTCTTCAATTCCACAATCTAAGTGAAAAGTAGACAAAAAGTTAAAAATTTCAGAAAAAATACGCAACTTTCTAACATTATTTAAAAAAGAGGGCCATTAAAAATGATGATAAATTGTTCAAACAATTATTTCTGTTAACTTGAATAAATAAATACTTTATTTTAATTGAAAAGTGGACCAAAAGTGGAAAATTGTAGGAAAACCGATAACTTTCTAGCATGATTCTAAGAGAATCATATTATAAATAATAATAAATTATTTGAACAATTATTTCTCTTTAATTTAATTGATTGTTGCTTCAATCTTACTGAAACCTTGAAAATCATTTTGAAAATTAAGAAAAAACCGTGACTTTCTAATAGGAAATTGTTTTAAAAAATAATAAATTGTTTGAGCAATTCATGTAAACATCTGATTATCGATAAAAAGTAGTATTTTGTGACTATTGACTATGTACTGATTACTGCCTATTTATTTTACGACTCTTGACTATTTATTGACTATTGACTATTTATTTTATTGATATTGACTATTTATTTATGACTATTTTATGAATATTGACGATTCTAAATAAAATTTACAAAAATGTTTTTTTTTCATGGGAAACACGTGTTAAACTTCATGCGAATAGAATAAGTCAAAGCCAATAAAAAATGAAAAGAAAACGTATTTTCCATATAGTCATTTTTACGGGGTTTTAAATTAATTTTTATTCTGTTTATTTATTTTGTTAAATACCTTGGATCTTCTTACAGATAGATGAAGACTCTTGTATTTTATTAAAAATTCCACTAATTTGGTAGAAAGTTCAACAGTTTGGTTGAAAAGTAACTTTTTTGTTGAAAATTCATATTTTCGGTTTGAAATTGGAACTGTTTTATCGAAAATTCGTCTTTTTGGCTCGAAAATTCAACAATTTATTAAAATTTTTTTTTCTTTCTTGCTTCAAAATTCGGCTTTTTTTGTTACAGAATGTATACCTTTGGTAAAAAAATCTCATTTTGTTTTTTGTAAGTTCAGCTATTTTGGTAGAAAATTAATCTGATTTGGTTGAGGATTCATCTATTTTGTTAAAAAGTCTTTCTTTTGGTTGAATTCAACAGTGTTTTATTTCAAATTTAAATATTTTTTGGTTGAAATAATATCAAAAATTATATTTTTTGTTGAGAATTTGTCTATTTTGGTTAAAAATAAGTTTTTTATTTAAAATTCATATTTTTGGTTTGAAAATGCAACAGTTTTGTAGAAAATTTGTATTTTGTCTTGAAAATTCAACAACTTAGTAGAATTTTTTTCTTTCTTGATTTAAAATTCGTCTATTTGTTTCAAAATTCATCTTTTTTTGTAAAAAAATTTCTCTTTTTTAAATTCAAATATTTTGGTAGAAAATTCATCTGATTTGGTTGAATTCAACAGTGTTGGGTTTCAGATTAAAATATTTTTTGGTTGAAATAATATTAACTATCACATTTTTAGTTGAAAATTTATTTAATTTGGTTAAAAATTCAGGTATTAATGATCTATATTGATAATGTAGACTTATATAAACTAAAAGGCTTTAAAACATACTACAATGAAAGTAAGCTAAACAAATCAGACAGATTGAAATAAATAAACCATCTAAACCTGAAAACATTTTAAACAAATATTTCTTCAATTATAAAAAAGTGAGCATTATTGCAACATCAACCCGTGCAGAAATTTTGAAAGGGGCCTAGTCGGGCCCTGACGAGTTTACCCTTTTTCTAGTCGGGCTCTAGTGGGGAAAACTAGTGGGGCCCTGTCGGGAACGTAACGCTGAGGCCACGAGGGCCCTCCTAGATTTTCTAGTAGTGTTCTAGTTGGGCTCGCCCTTCCACAACCCTACCATAAAGAAGTGACCCTGCGAGGTTCTTATGGGGGTATTTGTTCACTTAAAGTAGATTTGATTGACATATTAATAGAAATTGTCTACTAATATGTATATCTAATCTAGTATAAGTAGGTCTCCAAACAATTGCAAATAATATGCAGTAAGACGAATGCCCTGTAAATCATACATAAAATTTCCACAATATGTCCGAATCTTTAACATGTGAATATTGTTTGAAACACATTTTTTAAACTTGCACACTTAAAGCACGTAAAATTCCTCGAAAAAACTTTCAGCAATATACTTTTGCACTATATTTTCAGGAGAATATTGACGATTAGAGGTTAGGATTATAGTACTCCACTACACAATTTCACTATTTTTCGACGTTCAAAAATGTAATGCCTTCACTTCTACAAACTCACAATATATTTTCATATTCGCGATGTGCATCCACATTCAAAACTTTAATGAATATATTTAGTCAAATGTTAAAGATTTTGATCTTTTGTGGACATGTGACCACGTAGCAGGCTGTCAGGAAACTTTTGTCATGGCGTCAGACAATGTGCGTCACTTGTGGCGCGCAACATTCAGGCGGCAATTCAAAATACGCGTGTAGTTTAATTTTGAAATACTTGAAGTTTTGAGAATGAGGAAATCTTGAATTTTTTAACTGACCTAGTATTTTTTCACAAGAAAATTGTTAAGCATAAACTTTAAAAAATCCTATACCTATTAAAACATTCTAAATTATTTGATCAAATTTGAATATTCAAAATACATCAGAAGGTTAATTTTCAGAAACATATAAGTTCATCTAAAGATACTGTAGAGTGAAGAAATTAATTTTTATTATTTTCTAAAGCCTTTTTAGAACATACGGAATTCTGAAAACAAAAGGAAACGGGATTTTCGATATTAGCATTTTTTAAAACAATTTTTTAAAAACCTCGTTAAATTGTCTTATGTTACAAAAAAACTTCTAAAAACTTTTTTGAGCACGCGAAGAAGTATTTAACATTTGTTTTAAATTTTCCTAAAAACAATATATTTCAGTTTCCTGATACTAAATCTTGCAAGAAATTCATAAATAAATGTAGAAAAAAATGATAAACAATTTTGGTAGGTTATTATTGATCATATTTCTACACTATTTCTTTAAATGCATTTTATAATACATCTTAAATTAAAACTCCAAAAATAAAAAATAAAGTATATTTATTTCCAATCTAAGTTCAATAGATTTCAATTCAACATTATTTAATTGATAAATTATTAGATTTTCCTCATTTATTCAAAGCTAGAAATTGTCCACTGGAGCCTGATGGGGACCTCATTATTTTGTTCTAGACTAGAAATCCTGATCGGGGCCCCATCAGAACCCAACATCAAATAGGGAAAGATGGGGAAATTTCTGCACGGGAAAGGACGACAATCGTCAAAGAAAACGCAAGAATAAGTGTAATATAAATAAAGCTTTAAACAAGAGTTACTTAAGGTTTTCATGTCATAACTTTTTCACTTTCGATTACACTTCTGAATATAGGATGTCCAGGTTTGAATAAACTATTTAAATTGTGTGATCTCGTTGCTTACTAATTTACTAGCAGAAATTGTAATATAAGTTTTAGAAGTATTCTTTCTAAAAATAATTTAAAATCCTCACTATAATTTTAATTACCTCTTTCATTAGTGAATTGGTCAATTTTGACTAATTCCTAGTCAAATCTCGCTAGTCAAATATGGGTCGTACTTTAGAGGAAGAGAGGGTATAGTTTAGTAATATTCTCAAGTATCCGGGTAATATATTATTCAAGAATCAGATTTCTTTAGTAATTTGCTGGGTACAGGAGTAACTTTTGCATTTTGGTAGGACAGCAGTTTGCCAGTACAGAATCTACCACAAACCCGCATAAGCCATTCCTGTCCAAGCACGATAACATTTATTGAAACTTATAATGTATATGTTACAATATAAATACATTGCTTTACATTTATACGATTTTGGGAATATTTCTTATCACTTATGTAAGTTAAAAGATGTGTTGCTCAGGAAAATTGCCTAATTTCGTACATTTAAAAAGTTTTTCCCTTTATTCGTCCGAGTGTTAGTTTTGCCATCTTTTTGACGTAATTACAATACTTCGCACCTATTTTCAACTGTTTGGAAATCTTATAAAGTATATACAGAAAATTAAACGAGCTATAATTGTTTTTAACGTAATTACAATGTTATATTTATTTCATTCTTCTTGAAAATACTTTAAAGTATATATAGAAAATATATTACTCTGTAAAATCTTCTTGAGGTCAAAGATTGCGTTGTTTTGTACTTTTATTTTGTAACTTACTATTTGACGTGGCTTATCTGAAAGCAGGTTAGACATTCAACGTGTCTTCTTTTTGTGTCGTACGAACAAAATTCTTATTTCTTCGCTGTAAAAAATACTTGAAGCATAAAAAATTCAATTTTTAATAGGTGAAATATTTTATTATTTTTTCCCACATATTTTACTTTGATTGATATGAAAAGATTTAATTAGTGTTAAAAATGTTTGGAGTTATTTTATTCAAGAATGCTCATATTGTTTAAATAAACGGCAGCAATATGCCGACCGCCATTTTCCTGTGTATGAGGCACACTGGCCTGATAATGTGAGCTTCACCTTAAAAAATACACACATTTTAATAATAATTTACGGAGCATTTGGCTCAAGAGGCGGCACCATACCCAACTCTCCCTAGTTTCATTATGTAATACACATACATAGTTTTAAGCTGAATAACTCTTATTTAATTCTAAGATTCTAAAGAAACAGCAATTTAAATACGAAATCAATCATTTTTACTTCAAGGTCTTTGACATTTTCTTTTTCCTGAAAAATTGGGATCACTAGAAAATATAATATACGCTATGGAACGTGAAAAATAAATAGCTTTAACGACATGTAATTGAGGGCCTCCGTGAAAGAACCGCTTAGGCGCGCGAGACATTCTCCGTTTCTCTTTTCGCGAGGCAAAGTGTCGGGAAAGTATTATCCCAAAGAAAAAATCAAAAAGTGAAGAGGAAAAAATATAAGCCTATAGAACATTAAAAAAGGCACAAATGAAGTTTGACAAATTTTTCGATTCGACTTGTCATTTACGAAATAAAAAATAAAAACTGGTTTACGAATTAGATCGAATTTAATACTTTTTTTGTACTCAACTCGGCGAAACTTCGTTGTTTATCTACGAAATGAGCTCAAATTTGATGTACTGGCGTGAAATACAATAGCAATGCTCAAAACACTTGACTTGGGATAGAAAAAAAACAATTGGTTAATTATTATATTAATGTTAACTAATACGTGCCGCACACTGTAGTTTTCGAGCTTCCCCGAAAAAAAGTGTCTAGGAAATTTTCGACTTCGAAAATCTTCCAGTGATAAAGTTTTTATGATGATTATTACTTCATTTTTTTCATAGATGTATTTCGATCATTTTGATTATTCGTCGCATTACGCAATCTCAGGGTTTAAAACGTGGTTCAATTCTGGAAATAAATCAAATTGAATATTCATATTTATTATATTATATTTATAAGTATCATCGTACCAAAACACATTTGGTTAACAATAATTCCAAACTTATAATTACACGTATTTTAAATGATTAATAATATTAATATAAGTGCATTAAAATGAAGAAAACGAAGTAAGCATTGAAATGCAATCATTTTTTCTTCAATACAACCTTATCAACAAAAAAATCAAAAAATTCTTGACCACCTGTGCATAAATAGAGTAATAAACTTTCTAAATCTTTTTTTTTTCCCAGCCGAAATACTAACTGATGGAACCAAAGGGGCTTTTTGAATGTCGCCAATATCGCGCCCCCATATAATAGAAAGTAACATTTCCTTTGGACCGCCCCCCCTGCTATTAAGTAACATTCTTTGTATTATGTTTAAAAACATAATAGACGTTTTCTATATACAAAAAAAAGTTTCTCAAGATGAAATATTGAAGTTTCTTAAGGGCATGTGATACATTTTAAAATTACAAATTACCGACCATCCCATGTGATTTTTTCCACCAATTTAAAAATAGGGGAATTGAAATATTGCGCTATTTTTTTTTTAAATGATAGGTACTTCTATAGGGCAGGTCTGTCTGGTCAATTCAAGTTGCTATATTATTTCTAAATATATTTTTTTAATATTTGTAATGTTCACCTAGAAGCTCTTGTATTTCAAATTATTTAAAAATGGAGGGTGATCACATGGTATTTTCTTTTGCTAATTACAAGTGTCTGGTGGATTTTCACTTGACCTAAAAAGAAGAAATTAGCAATGCAATACGTATAGATTATATGAAAATTGAGAAAATAATGTTTCTGGTTGCAATATAATAATTAAAATGTAGTATAGGAGCGAGGTGATGAGATAGCAGACGTTTTTTTCTCCTAGCGCAAAAGAATTGGGAAAGGGACGACAGCGCCTACGTTGCACTTGCGGTTGTTGCAGAAGCTTTTAGTGGACAGTCTCTAGAGACTGCGTCGGTAACGGCGAAATCATTGAAAGATCTCAGTAATTTCTGACATGACTATTGGGAAATAATGAAATTATTTATGTTGATAAATTATTCACAGTTGTTAAATTCATATAGTAAAATTGCAAATGATATTGCAAAATTAAACTAGATAAATTCATTATAAAGTTGTTCTCCACGCTGGTTTCAAAAGAAATATTTTGTAAGGAAATATATTGCAACTATTTTTCATAAATTATCCTACAGAAATGTTAAAAATAGATTTTAAAAATCCATGTCAGACATCATAAGACTTGGTAGGATTGAAGGTTGTAATCGAAGGTTATAATGTAATGATAATTACATAATTTAATAATAATTACATAACAATATAATGTAATAATAAGACAAGGCTTATTAAAAAATTGTTAAAATAGTATTTTTTAAGGCTTTTAAAATATTATAATTCCTTTTTGAGACTTTTCCCTGAATTTTGTATCGTTTGACTCAAAATTTGAATCCTTTATTTTTTCATAGTATTTTCGATAAATAAAACAAATATGACAAGCCCTATTGAAAAATTGTTAAAATAGAATCTTTTAGGACTTTTCAAAAGTTATAATTCCTTTTAATAGGCCTTTTCTTATTTGTTTTATTTATCAAAAATACTATGAAAAAATAGAAGATTCAAATTTCGAGTCAAACGATGCAAAATACGGGGAAAAATCTGAAAAAGGA
>JAWWEA010000062.1:22875690-22887753 GCA_035222095.1 Andricus quercuspetiolicola | reverse complement strand
TTCATGGGGCTTAGCACCACCTCTAAATATCACTTTTTTTAAATAAAAAAAATATAATTATTTTTTTGTGGATTCAAACAAATTTCTGGGCGATATGCATGAAAATTCGAAAAAAAAAATTTGGCCCACCCTAATCAACATTCAACCAAAGAGATGAATTTTCAACCAAAATGTTAATTTTTTAACCAAGACGATTAATTTTCTACAAAAGAGATGAATTATCAACAAAAAACATGAATTTTTAACCAAGTACTTGAATTTTCAACTAAAAAAGATGAATTTTCAACCAGATAGCTGAATTTCATACTGAAAAAGATAAATATTCAATAAAAAATGGATTAGTTGAATTTTTAGTTAAAAAAATTAATTTTAGACCAAAAATAAAGCGATTTCTTAACAAAATATTAAAATCTTCAATCGAAGAGATGAATCTTCAAACAAACAAATGAATTTTTATCAAAGTAGCTCAAAATTCAGCGTAAAAACGAGAAAAGGGGGAAGTTCCTTGAAAACAGGAAACAAATATATCTTTTAAAAAAGGAAAAAGTGTTTACAGATGGCCCCTAATTTGTTTACTTAATCTGCCGCCCAAGTTAATCTCTAAATTTTATCAATTATCTGAAATGAAAAAAAAAACGTCTAAAGCATTTAATTAAAAGTATTCTCATAGTAGTGTCCAATAGTCAAAAATCAGTAAAAAATCACTGAAACATGTCACTTAACATGTGGACACTTCCTATTTTTAATTACAAATTTGAGGGTTTAAGGGTTGTTCCTCTGACTTTGTAATATTGGTGATTCTAAAATTTAAATTAGGATTTGCCCCTTTTTGTGATTAATAGAAGTGTCCCATTTTTTTAGTGCGATGTGGACCAGTACACGAAGGTTCGAGGAAGGGCACGTCGCAAATCCAAGTCTTTCAAGTCCGAGTCGGAGGAATATGACACCCTGGGTTCGGACAGCGATACAGAAGTTGGAACTAGTAGTCGCACTGAATCGTCGAATCATCTGGAGGATTCGGGGCCAGCTTCCATTATGGCCCGTTCACCGGGTCCCAATTCGGGGCCAAGGGGCCGAGAGCAGCGATTAGCCCTTGTTCCCAGGCCGGTTCATCATAGTAAGTTAGTATTCGGTTTTCTGTGTCAAGTTAACCAAAACTGGCATTCCACTAATTTCAATCTCGTCTCAACGTCGCCTTTCCAGATGTGCTGTACCACACGCACGAATCAAGTACATCAACAGAGCCGTCACCAATTTCTGAGAGGAAGACTTTCCCTAGGGTAGAAAAGCAGAGGTAGTTCGAGTTCTTGTATTATATTTTCTCAGCGGAGATGATCTATGACATATGATGACTTTGTGAAATTCTTCTCCTGGGGTGATTGCTAAAGATATTGATTAGCGACCTGGGTCGGAGCGGTGTTAAATATTAATTTTCGGCAAAAAGTTCATTTTCAACCATATAGTTTAATTTTCTATCAAATTGTCGAATTTTTCGTATAGAAAGGATTAAATTTCAACCAAGAAGACTAATTTTCTATCAAATAAGACAAATTTTCAATTAAATAGTTAAATTTTTAACGAGAGACATTAATTTCTAACTAAATTAATTAATTTTTAACTTATGAGATGAATTTTTAACTAAAATTATGAATCTTCAGAAAAAAATTAGTTTTCAACGAAGTAGTTCAACTTTTAACCAAGTAGTTCCAATGTTCCACGAAATTGCTGTATTTTTAACCAAGTGAATTTTTAACCAACAAAGATGCATTTTCAACCAAATGGTAGAATTTTCAAACAAAAAGTATTAAAATTCATCCAGAAACTGTTGCATTTTCAACCAAATAGAATTTTCAAGACAAAAAGAAAAATTTTTCAGAAACAGTTAAATTTACAACATGAAAATTTAAATTTTCAACCAAAAAATTCATTTTCATCCAAAAAAGGTTAACTTTCAACCCAGAAAAATGACTTTCCTACTAAAAAAGATAAATTTTTAATCCAAGAGGACGAGTTTTCAATCAAATAGTCGAATTTTCAAACAAAAAAGATTAATCCTCAACCAAAAATATTTGTATCTTCAAACACATACGTATTTGAATTTCCAAATAGTTGAATTATAAAAACAAAACTAATTCGCATTCAAACAGGTTTTAGAAAACAGTTGAATTTTTAACCCGAAAAGTTAAATTTTAACGTAAAAGTTCATTTTTAACCATGAAAGATGACTTTTCTGCAAAGAAAGATAAACTCTTAATCCAAAAGGACAAACGTTCCACAAAATAATTGAATTTTCAGACAAAAAAGATGATAATTTAACAAAAAAATTGAATTTTTAATGAAATAATAAAGTTAAAAAAATTGAATTTTTAACAAAATAATTCAATTTTTAACAAAATCATTCATTTTTAACGAAATAATAGCATTTTCACCATACAAAGATGCATTTTCAACCATGAAAATTAATTTTCTACAAAAAAAAGGAATTTTCAGCAAAATAGTTTAACTTTCAACCAAACATATCAATCATCAAATGAAAACTTGATTTTGTACAAAATTAGTTCAAATTTCTTCCAAGTAGTTGAATTTCTAATTAAAACCAAAAATTTAGTGGTTACATTTTCATTTAAAAAAATTAATTTTCAAAAGAAAACAAACGTCTTCACAAAAAACAGTTAAACTTTCAACCATAGAGATTCAAATCAAACGCAATTGAATTTAACCAAAAATACAATTTCTGAAACAAAATGGTTAAATTTTTAACCAAACAGATCATTTTTTAACTTGAATTATGAATCTTCAACGGGGATAGTTCAATGTTCAGTTTAAAAACATTAATTTTCAATTAAAAAAAAATTTAACAAACTAGTTAATTTTTCAACCAAAGGTTGAACTAAATTTATGAATATTTAACAAAAAAATTAATTTTTAACAAAAAATTTCAACGCTCAACCAAGTTGTAAAATTTTCAACCAAAAAAAGAGTAATTCTCAATAAAAAATGTGAAGTTGATATTTTAACCAAAAAAAGATTTTGATAATTGTAAATCAAAAACAGTTGAATTTAACAATAAAGGACGAATTTTCAACAAACAACAACAAAAAATGTCAACAAAATAGTTAAATTTCCAACCAATGAGATGAATTTTCAATTAGAATGATGAATCTGTAATAAAAAATTAATTTTTAACAAGAAAGATTTCAATTGAATTTTCAACACCAAAATATTTTTTAATAAAATAGTTTAATCGTCAACCAATAAAATGAATTTTCAACAAAGCAGTTCAACTTTTAAATAAGTAGTAGAATTTTCAACAAAATAGTTTAGTTTTAAAGTAAATGGTTTCATTTATAACCAGATACTTTAATTTTGCACCACTTTCAACCGGACAAGAAGAATTTTCAAGAAAAAATTAATTTTCAATGAAAAAAAATGAATTTTCATCAAAATAGCTAAATTTTCAAGAAAAAAAATGGAATCGTTAAATTTTCAGTTTAAAAACTAATTTTAAAAGAAAAAAAATTTAACCAGTCAATTCAAGTAAAAAAGACAAATTTAAAAAAAAATAGTTAAGTTTCCTACCAAAATGAATTTTCAATAGAGTAGTTCAGCTTTTAGATAAGTAATTTAATTCTCAACAAAATGGTTTAATTTTAAAATCAATAGTTTAATTTTTTACCAAATAATTTAATTTCGTACCATTTTTAAACCGGACAAGAAGAATTTTCAAAAAAATCATTATTTTCAATGAAGAAAGATGAATTTTCAATAAAATAATTGAATTTTCAACTAAAAAAGATAAATTTTTAACAAAAAATGGAATAGCAACATTTTCAAACATAAAATTAATTTTTACCAAAAAGACGTATTTCTATCAGAATAGTTCAATTTTAAAATAAATAATTTAATTTTTAACCAAATAGTTTAATCTTCTACCACAGTATTTGAATATTCAACAAAGCTAAAAAGTCGAAGCATTCAGCCTAGCTATATTTTCAGATGAAATCTTTTTTTTTTAATATTATTTTTAACCAAAAAAAAAAACGAATTATCAACAAAATAGTTACATTTGAAAATAAATAGTTTAATTTTTTACCACAATAGTTAAAATTTCATTCTCAACAAAATAGTTTCATTTTCTACCAAATAGTTGAATGTTGCATTTTCAGCCAAAAATTTCTTTATAAAAAGGAAAAAGAGGGAAAGAGAGGAAAGAGTGTGAAGTCTGAATTATTTTCGTATTATTTCAAGAACCCAAAAAAGCATCTGTGAAATAATTTATGATTTGTGAAGTCTGGATTTTTCGGTGAAACCAGTTAAATTTGAATTTAAAAAAACTAACTTTCGACCACAAAAGGAACCAGGAATCCTGATAGTTCCATTTTCTACCACAGTACTTGAATTTGTAGCCAAAAATATGAATTTTTAACTAAAAAATTAATTTTCAATCAAATAGTTTAATTTTCTACCAAATTGGTGAAAGTTGATCTCGAAAATATACACTTCCAACCAAAGATATCAATTATTAATTAAAAATTTATTTGCAACCACATAGTTTAATTTTCTACCAAATTGTTGAACTTTAAACCTGAAAATATACATTTTTAACCAAAAATATGAATTTTCAACTAAAAACTTAATTTTCAACCAAATAGTTTAATTTTCTACCAAATTTTTGAATGTTGGTCCCGAAAATATAAATTTAGAACCAAACATTTCTTTAAAATAAGGGAAAAGAGAGGAATAGAGGAAAGAGTGTGAAGACCAAAGAAGCATCTGTGAAATAATTTATGATTTGTGAAGTCTGGATGTTTCGGTGAAACCAGTTAGATTTGAAGTTAAAAAAACTAATTTTCGACCAAAAAAGTAATGAATCCAGATAGTTCAATTTTCTACCACAGTAGTTGAATTTGTAGCCAAAAATATGAATTTTTAACTAAAAAATTAATTTTCAACCAAACAGTTTAATTTTCTACCAAATTTTTGAATGTTGGTCCCGAAATTACAAATTTTGAACCAAAAATTTCTTTGAAATAAGGGAAAAAAGAGGAATAGAGGAAATAGTGTGAAGCCTGAATTATTTTTGTATTGTGTCAAAAACCCAAAAACGCATCTCTAAAATAATTTCTGATTTTTGAAGGTATCGAGGTGGACCTCTGGATGTTTCTGTGGAACCAGTTCGTCCGCTGATGAAGCTTTCCGAGACAGGTATGCGCCCCTACTCGACAAATGCTTCACCAAGTCATCAAAACAATCACGGAAGGCTATCAACTTACGACCGGCCGAAGGATGTCAGAAAATCGGTCGAAAGTCTTCTGGACGACAAAAATCCACCCCGGAAATTCCAAATGAATTCGAGGTATCGACATCGAGAAAAAGGCGCGGATTGGGGCAACGAATTGTCCACCTTGGAATTGAAACCTCCGACTGGCTTCACCGATGCCCACGAAACCAGCGAGGCCGAATGTGACATCGACATGAAACTTAGACTCCACAGGAAAAAGGGAGGCCAAAACTGCCAGCTTTCAAAATCACCTCAGGACTTTACCATTACAGTCTGAGATTATAGCGTATATCAAAAAAGAAATTTGTAAAAATTTAATTATAAAGTTAATTTCCCTGTTGAGAAAATCGAGACTTTGATGTAAAGAATGACTGTCTCAGAGACATTTATAATATTATCTCTCCATGTACAATAAAGAACGTATTTTTCTAAATCGTGTGGTCTTTTTTTAGAGAACCCCGCATTAAATGTACAGAAAATGGCGTTTATTCGAAATAAGTAGGCAAGGCCTGGGAACGCTAATAACCCACGTACCCTTACTGTCGCGAGATCTACTATCTTTGTCTCCTCCTTTTCCTCCCTCTACTTTTTCCTTACCCTACTTTTTCCTTAGATCGTGAAAATGGCGTTTAGACCCTTCTCAGGCCTCCTCCTCATCCTCTTCCCCTCCAACTTTTCCTTTAAATCATGAAAATGTTATTTAGTCCCTTTTCAGACCTCCTCCTTATTTTCTTCATCCTTCTCTTCCTCCTCTTTCTTTTCCTCCTCCTTGTTCTCCTCCTACTCCTTTTCCCCTCCTGCTTTGACTTCAAATTCTTACAGAAAAGTGTGAAACGATATTCAAACAAAAGTATTTTCATTGCCTTGTTTCTATAATTGAAAAAAGTGCACGTTTCTGAACCACGAAACCTACCTTACCGACTTCGAGAATATTCTGCAGCTGAATTGGTTCGTTTCCGTGCTAAGTTTCTAGTAAGAAGACAACTTCGAGGTTATTTATTATCTCAATTACGCGAAATGCATAATTGTTTTAGTTTTGGTTTTTGGAAACTCGATTTCCTTGATTCAATATCCAAAAGATATTAAAACAACCCTTGAAATAAATTCAAATTTTGAAGATATTTCACACCCAAGTAGTTGAATTAAAAAATCTTAATAGTTAAATTTTCAACTCAAAGAGATTTTTTTTAACCAAAAATGGAATCGCCAAATTTTTAGTTTGCCAAGTTAATTTTCATCAACAAAAAAACTAATTTTTAATCAGTTGAATTCAACCAAAAAAACGATATTTCAACTAAATAGTTGAACCCTGAACCAAAAAGATGCATTTTCAACAAACAAGATTAATTTTCTAATCAAAAATGTGAATTTTCAACAAAATACATTCATTTTCAACATATAAAGGATAAATTTCTAACTAAAAATGAAGTAGTGAAATTCGTGGATATAAAAAAAAATTTTAACGAAATAATTGAATCATCCACCAAATAGATAGATTATAAACTAAAACTGTATATTTTTTCAACCTAAAATGGAATCGTTTTTTTAATTAAAAAAATTAATTTTCAATAAAAAAAACGGATTTTCGACCATTTGAATTCAACCAAAAACGACGAATTTTTAAGCATATAGTTGAGTCCTTAACTAAAAAGATGAATTTTCAACAAACAAGAATAATTTTCTAACCAAAAAGGCGAATTTCAAACAAAATGCATCAATTTTCAACAACAGTGCTGAATTTTAAAACAAGAAGGTCGAATTATCTACCAAACAGTGGAATTTTCAAACCAAAAATATGATTTTTTACGAAAGAAGTTAATTTTCTAACCCATACTTAAATTTTCATAAAAATAGTTCAATTTTCATAAAATAGTTTAATTTTTAACAAAATAGTTTAATTTTCAACCAAAAATACGAATTTTCAACAAAAAAAGAGTTAATTTTCAATTCTCTCCCAAATTATTGAATTTTCAAGACAAAAAGACTAACTTTCTAAAAAAAATTGAATAAATAGACTGTTCTATAAACAGTTCAATCGACATGAAGTTATGAATTTTCAATTAAAATGAAGCTCCAATCAAAAAATGAAAAAATGAAATTTCAAAAAAATAGTTAATTTTTCAACCAAAAAAGATGAATTTTCAAACAAGAAGATTAATTTTCAATAAAAAAAGACGAATTTTCAACAAAATGCGTGAATTTTCAACTAGAAAAGATTAATTTTCAAATGAAAATATCAATTTTCAACAAAAAAGCGATTAGTTAATAAATAAAAGAGTTAAAAAGAAAAACAAAATAGTTAAATTTTCAAACAAAGAGAAGAATTTGAAAATAGATGATAAATCTTCAAAAAAAAGAACTTTCAACAAAATATTTCAACATTCAACACAAAAGATGATTTTTTAACCGAAAAGATTAATTTTCTAAAAATGAAACCGTTAAAACCAAAAAGTGCATTTTTAACAAAAATGTTCAACATTCAACCCAAAAGATGATTTTTGAACCAAGTAACTGAATTTTTAACCAAAAAAGATGACCGTTTAACAAAATAATTGAATTCTTTAAAAATTGGAAAAGAGGGGCCATCTTTTACAAAATTCGCAAACTTTGTTAAAATTTATCATCAGGAAACGTATAATTTCGTAACAGTCAATTTTTCGGGTGATTTTCTTTCGTGCAGGAACCTCGGAGGATCCTGCACATGTTTCTGTGCACGAACCTGTACAGGCAATCTTGATGGTTCCTGTGCAGGAATTTGGCGAAGGAAACTGCAAAGGAGCCTGTATGCAAGCTAAGTCTTAAATGATACTGTACAGGTTCCTTCACGGAGTGAATTAAGACGTACAGGAACTTGTTCAGGAACCTATACATGAACCTGCACAGGAACGAATCCGCGAGGGTTCGCTAGTATCTTGTCTCTCTCGATAGTGAGTTTGACCTTCAAGGAAATAAAAAGAAGACAACATTATAGCTCTAAAGGACATGAGTTTTCGCGATGAATTTCTGTAAAGGATCCTATACGTACTTCTGCACAGTAACCCGCGCCTCAATTTACTTTGCAAAGGAACCTATACAGTTTCTTTCGCCAAATTCCTGTACGGGAACCGTCAAGATTACCTGTACAGGTTTGTGTGCAGGTTCGTGCACAGGATCCTCCGAAGTTCTTGTGCAGGATCATCCAAGGTTCCTGTGCAGGATCCTCCGAGGTTCCTGTGCAGGATCCTCCGAGGTTCCTGTGCAGGTATTTTCAGCTGGGTTTAACCAAAATGGTAAAAGAAGCCTATAATTAGATGTTTTGAACAAAAGGCATGTATGTACATTTGTTGCAGGGTCCTTTCCTTGCTTCAGAAGAAAAAATCATCCTATCTAAAAAAAAGTGTAACGATTATGTCTCGAAAATCTCGCAATTATTGCTGTCGTGGCTTTTCATTACTTGAAGTTGTTTTATATCTTGAATTTGAAATTGAAAAAAGACCCAGTGATTATTGCAACAAATCTTAGAAGAGAATTCCAAGTGTAAATAATCAAAAAATATTTAAGGTCATAATTGCTTATTTAAATGTAGTTAATTGTATATTTGTGTTTTTTCTTTAGCTTCAGGCAAGAGTCATAATTTTCATTCAATTTTAATTAACAAATGCTCATTCTAATCCTTCAAAGGTTTTTACAATTCTATTTATCACGATTTTATTTAACGCTAGGGGTTCTCTTCTAAAGTTTATTGCATTAATCAATGGGCCGGTTGTTCTTAATTTTATAAATTAAGTTGAAGTTTATGTGATTTTGAATTTGAAGGTACACCTAGAATATCCTTAAAATCATAGAAAACCTTATGTGAAATGAGAAACGCTTTTTAAATACTCTTGCGCGGTTAAATTAAAACTTTCCAATTGTACAATTGTACAATTTTAGGTTATGTTAGCGTTTTACACCGGAAATTGGTATTTTTAATAAGCCGTTAAATTTCGAAGAATAAAAATTTGTCAAAAATTTTTCTTTAACCTCCAACATTCAAATTTAGCTATGGAATTCTTAAAAATAAAAAATAAATAATAAATAATAAAAAATAAATTTATTATTATTTATTATCTTTTTTATATATATTTCAAAGAAAATGTACAATTTTGGAACAATTTAAGAGGTTATGTTAACGATTTTCACAGGAAATCTGTTATTTTAAACAAAAATCATTAAACATCAAAGAAGATTTACAATTTAGAATAATTTTTTAATACATTATGCATTCAACAAAAAATCATTTCATTTCAAAGATAAAAAATTTTTAGACAATTTTAGGTTATGCTAACGTATTTAAAAAAGGATTTACAACATTGAAAAATTTGATTTATGTTAGTTTCGCCTAAAGTTGATATTGTTGGTAAAAATCATTAGATTTCCAAGAATATTTACATTATTCGAACAATTTGATTGATGTTTGATTTTCTGCAAAAATATTATGTATTGATTCTGAAGCTCAGATATGGATTTTTACCAATTTTCATAAAACATTCTCCTTACGTTCCTTTTCTATTATTTTAGATAATAGATACTATGAAATAGGGGAAACCGCCCTACAGTAAATAATCATTAATTAAAGGCACAAATATACCTAAAATAATAATTTCTCATTTTAATTTATTAACACATGTAGCGTGCGAACTATTTGTTAAATTAAATTCAATATTTAACATACATTAGTATTTTTAATTAATGATTATCTACTGCAGGTTTATTATTATTTATTGTATGGTGGTCCCCCCTACACAAATTTTAAGTCAAAATTAATTTTATATTTTAATTTAAAAATTGCGCCAGGCCAAAAGAATAATCGCGCACATAGCGCCTGTTTGTTTTCTAGTTCTTATAAAATTAGCCTTAATATCTAGCAATGGTCATAATGATTTCGACTACATCGATAAAAATTGTGTTTGATTTTATTTCATTATACACGAAGAAAAGTAAAATCTACTTGTCATCCAGATGTTTAAAACTAACGAACGGAAGAATATCTCTCAGTTTTCATCAAAAGTACAAATGATTTTTTAAATATTTTCATTTCTCGAACGATCACAATTTTTAACCGTACCTTTAACTAAATCTGAGGATTATCTATACTTAGGAATACTATCGGCATTTCGGATACAAAGGGAGCAAGAATGTTTTCGCGAAAATACGGTTTTACAATGACCTGGTGCAAAAAAAAACGAGGCCGAAGTTGGAGAATTCACTTCTCTTCGTGAGTGCGTAACATTTATTTTTGGATCTTCTTTACGAAATCGCCATTTATGTCACCGCATTATTTATAATAGATCTAATATGCCGACTGCCTTGCTAATAAATCGATCGTCAACTTCGTGCAACGAAACGAAAAAGAACATTCATGTGCGTCATCTCGCAAACGGTTTACTGACTAGAATCTAAAGTGCCTGCCTTTTTTGCTTTTATAATTCGAGATACTACAAGTTACTGCGCAGTGCATTTTCTACAGTCTACGGATTACCGTACATTGCGCTCGGTCACCATCATCAAACTTCGTACATTTACAATTTTCGTAATAATTACAAATTTCGCCTCAGGAGAGATTCTCGCGTCAGTCGAGGGTCGCGTCATCTTCATTCAACACTGGGTTTCAATAATATCACTTTGCCAGAGAAAAGACTTCACGGAACCAAAGAACGATTTTCTCTTTTTATTTATACTTTCAATAATTTCATCGTTTTAATGTATCCGCTATTGAACATTCCGACTTCGTAAACTGCGTAGGACACACCGTCAGAAACGACGTGGGACTGTGTACGACACTGCGTAAAAAGCGACACAGGACTGCGCAGGACACTACGTCAGAAGCGGCATGGGACTGCATACGACACTTAGTAAAACATGCGGGACTGCGTACGATAATTAGTCAGAAACGATGTTTGACTGCACACGACACTTAGTCAGAAACTACGTGAGCCTGCGTACGACACTTTATCAGAAACGACGCGGGCCTGCATACGACGTAGTTTCCGAAGTGGATTACGACGTGGATTCAGTCGTAGTTTATGATGCCATGACTTAAAACAGAAATTTGTTGTAAATAGTTGATTTTTTATTAAAACGGGCCTTAAATTTCACACCAAAAGTTTTTACGAATCTGTGAATATAATCATCAAATTCATAAACATAATCATTATCAAAGTAGTTTTCTGCATAATTGGCTCATTACTTTATAGCAAGATAGACAAGTATATAAATCAAAATTTCCACAAAAGAAACTTCATTTTCAACCAATTAGTTGAATTTTCAACCAAAAAAGATGAATTCTCAACGAAAAATGTAATAGTTGATATTTCAACCAACGATTTTAATTTTAAATTAAAAACAGTTGAATTCAACTGAACAAGACGAATTTTCAACAAAATAGTGAAATTTTCAACCAAAAAAGATTTTTCAGTCAAGAAAACAAGATTTTCAGCAAAATTGTAATTTCAGGGAAAAATAATTTGTAGTGAAAAATAAAAATGTTGGACATTTCAGATCAGTCGAACAAGTATCTAGATCTAGAGCATTCTTAAGAAAATTTCTTGATTTTACAGGATCTTACAAAATTTTGGGAAAATGCGATTCAGTTTAATGATATTTAGGACTCGTAAAGGTTTGGAAGAAATAGAAAATGTTTGATAAATTTTCGGAAATCTTTGAAATTTCGAAAATATTTTTAATTTCGTTAAAACTTCTAAAATTCACAAATATTATTTAAATTGAATCATATTATTCCTAAAATTCTAAGAAATGATTTA
>JAWWEA010000062.1:22397297-22407726 GCA_035222095.1 Andricus quercuspetiolicola | reverse complement strand
AAATGGAAAGAAGAGAGTGAATAGATGGAACTGAGTGCGTAGAGAGAGAGAGCGAAAGAGAGAGAGAAAGAGAGAGAGGAGAAAGCAATGTTTAATTACAATGCAATTGGTGTTAATAATTACTTTAGCGCAGCTCGTGTTCAGCGATGTGTATCCAGTCATCAAATTGGATCGGTGTTGCTTCCATCCTCTATCCTCATCTGCGACCTCTGAGTGTTCGAATTGCTCGAATCCCATTTTATCTTTTTTCACATTTTTTTCATTGTAAAGAAGTATCTGCCAAAGGACATTACAGCGTGTTTTGCAGAATCCGAGAATCGAGAAAATTGGACTAACAGGGCGAGGTTGTAATAAATCATGAAGCTGAAGAATAGGAGGAAATAATCCATACGGAACATGAATCAAAGGTAGACACTCATTGATTTCCAAGCTTTTTTATTGACTATATTTTTTTAATTCAGGGTAGCCGCAAAACGTCATTTTCAAAATTCCCTGATTTTTGCATAACCAATTTTTAATTTTTAATTACCATTGATATTCAAAGAGCAGCATTCTATTCTCGTTACATTTTTACAGTAAAGCTTGTATGAATGGAATAAAAAAATTTCAGGATAGAATTTTAAAATATGAACTTTATTTACTTCTTTCAACCAAAAAACGTTTAATTTTGTAACAAAGAAATATAAATTTTCAGTACCAAAGATCGAAGTCTCAACAAAAGAGTAAAATTTTCGACACAAAAACATGAATTTTTAGGAAAATAGTTAAATATCCGATAAAATAGTTACACTTTTAACAAAATGGTTCAATTTTAACTAAAAAAAATTAACTTTTTATGGAATGGTCGAATTTTCAATCAAAACCTTCAAATTTTCAAAAAATAGTTGAATTTTTAACAGAAATAAAGCAATTTTAACCAATTTTGAACAAAATCCTCTGATTTTTAATAAAAAAATTAACCTTCAACCAAAAACCGTTCTATTTTCAGCCAAATCGTTAAATTTTGAAGCTGTAAGGATCAATTTTGCAGGAAAAGTTTGAATTTTTAACCAAAGAAAAATTTTAAACAAAATGTTTTTCATCAGGTTTTTAATAATTGAGAAAATGTAAATATTTATTATACTACTGGCTCATATTTTACTGCTTATTCAAAAGTCGTGAAGCAATGATTCATCAATGAAGAACCTCTTTAGTACATAAAATGTTTTATATCCTCATCATTTCACTATAACTAACAAGGAAAGTATATATGATGCAAATATAATTTAAGATCCAATTTTTTAGTTAGTTTTAATGTTAATATAATATAAAACATTAATAAATTTCCAACAAAATAGTTTAAGTTTCAACCAAAGAGATGTATTTTTAACTAAAATTATATAGCTTTAACTGAAAGAGATACAATTTAAATAAAAAAAAAAAAGAATTTCAAAGAAAAAAGGAGTTTTCGACAAAATAGTCAAATTTTAAATCAAAGAGATGAATTTTGAACTCAAGGAATGATTTTTCCAAGAAAAAATAAGAATTACCAAAAAGTAAAGATTTTTCACTTGAGAAAAAAAAGTCCTTCCAAATTGTTGAAATTTCAAGACAGAAGACGAATATGATGTAAAGCAATTGAACTTGCAACACGAAAATATGAATTTTCAACAAAATAGTTTAAGTTTCAAACAAAGAGATGTATTTTTAACTAAAATGATATAGCTTTAACTAAAAGAGTTACATTTTAAATAAAAAAAAAAGAATTTCAAAGAAAAAAGGATTTTTCGACAAAATAGTCAAATTTTAAATCAAAGAGATGAATTTTGAACTCAAGGAATGAATTTTCCAAGAAAAAATAACAATTACCAAAAAGTAAAGATTTTTCACTTGAGAAAAAAAGTCCTTCCAAATTTTTGAAATTTTAAGACAAAAGACGAATGTGATGTAAAGCAATTGAACTTGCAGCACGAAAACATGAATCTTCAACAACAAAATTTCTAACAATAATTGGAAGAGTTACATTGTTATAAAAAAAATTATAGTTAAATTTTTGACCAAAGCGACAAATCTTCCACTAAAATTATGAAATTCACAACCAAAAAAAAATTTCAAAATATACATGTTTTTCAGTCAAGAAAGGAAATAAATTTCATCCAAATCGTATAAATTGCAAGCCAAAAGACGAATTTGATGTGAAAGATTTGTATTTTTATAACGCAAAAAAAAAGAATTTTTAACAAAAAACTTGTTTTTCAACCAAGTTATATTTTTAGTTTGAAAAAATCATTTTTAAAACAAAAAAAAAATTTTTAATAAAATAGTTAAATTTTCAACTAAACATTAATTTTCAGTGAAATAGTTACACTTTTAACAGGAACAGATAAATTTTGGGTGAAAAAAACAAATTGTTTACAACAAAAAAAAACGAATTTTTCGATTTTTGGGTCAAAACAAGAAAGAAAGATCATCTGAATTGCGGAAATTGCAAGCCAAAAGAAAAATTTTCTGTAAAATAATCCAATTTTCAGCTTGTGCAAAAAAGTTCATTTTCAACCAAGCAGTTATATTTTAAACAAAAAAAGAAAATTTTAAATCAAGAAGAATAATTTTCCACAAGAAAAAAACTAATTTTCAAGTAAAAAGGATCAATTTTCAACCAAAAATTCATAAGTTACATTTTTAGTTTGAAAAAATTAATTTGCGAACAGACAAAAAAAGAATTTTATGCAGCATAGAAATTTTTAATCTAGGACCAACTTTTTAATAAAATAGTTTCGCTTTCAACAGAAATGGTTTAATTTTTATTTAAAAAAATAATTTGCATTAGAAAAAACGAGGAATTTTCCTCAAAATTTTAGAGTCTTCCACCGAGGAAATGAATTTTTCACTAAAACGAAGAATGTTCCATCCGGAAATATGAATTTCAACAAATAAAGGTTTTTCAGTCAAGAAAGGAAAGCAAGTTCATCCTAATTCTGAAAATTTCAAGCAAAAGACGAATTTGATGTAAAATAGCCCAATTTTCAGCTCGAAAATATGAATCTTCAGGAGAAAAGTTAATTTTTAACCAAGCAGTTGCATTTTAACAAAAAAAAAAGAAAATTTCAAACCAAGAATATTAGTTTTTTACAACAAAATACTAATTTTCAAGTAAAACAAAACAACTTTCAACCAAAAATTCAAAGGTTACATTATTAGATTTAAATATTTATATTAAACTTAAAAAAACGCATTTTAAATTAAATAATTAAATTTTCAACCAAAAAGAGAAACCTTCAACTCAAATAATAAATTTTTAACAGAATAGTTCAACTTTCACCGAAGAATTTGAATTTGAATTTAGAAATATCAATTTTGGACCAAATTGTTTAAATTTTGAGCAAAGAGATGAGTTTTTCAATAGAATGATGGGTCTTTAATTGAAATAGTTAAATTGTGAATTAAAAAAATTAATTTTAACGAAAAAAAATAACAAACTTTCAACCGAAGAGATGAATTTATAAAGAAAATGATGAATCTTTAACAACAAAATTATTTTTTACGTTGTAGTTTAAACTTTAAGCAAGTAGTATATATTTCGACCGAAAGAGATGAATTTTTAGCGAATCATGTAACAGTAAATATTTCAACCCGAAAATGTTTTTAATTCAAATCAAAAGCAGTTGAAATTATTAAGAAAAATGAATTACTAAACAAATGGTTGAATGATCAAGCAAAGAAGAACAAATTTTAACCAAACAGTCTCATTTTCACCAAAAAGACGAAATTTCTATAAATACAGATGAATTTTTAAACGAGAATGAAAAATTTTCAAAAATGCTTGTTTATCTCACAACAAAGAAAGATTTCAGTAGAATTTTCAGGACCAAAATATTAATTTTCAACTTATGTAAATTTTCTATAAAAATAGTTGAATTTTTAAACAAGAAGACGAATCGTCAATATAAGAGTTAAATTTTTAACCAGAAAGAATAACTTTTCAGAAGAATTGTTGAATTTTCAATCGAATGATAAAATTTATAACTAAGAATATAATCACCAGGAGAAAGAAACTAACAAAAGTAAAAAATGAAATTAAAAGGCAAATAAATTACTGCAAATGCATTATATCAGCGTACCTGATTTTAAAGTTTTCCCTGACCTGCGGCGGCCCTAAAATTCCATAAAATTCCTATGAACTGAATCTGTATAAAGAAAATTAAAAAATAACCTTTCTATTATTTCGATATTCAGTACCATTGAATATGATTCTAAATTCGTCTTCTATTTTCAATTTTTATTCCATTGCAGTATACAAAGAATTTTTTAAGAACAAGAAAAAATCTGTCTTAGCCCGGATTTGAACCAAGAACACCACTACATGAGGGGAGCGTTAACCAATCACGACACGGAGATCTCAGCAGATCTATTATTGTTCTTTATAGCTACAGATCTGCTGAGTCCTCGGTGGCGTACTTGGTTAACGCTCCACTCTTGTATAGTGGCGATGCCGGTTCAAATCCTGGCTGAGGCCAATTTTTTCTTGTTCTTCAAAAATTATTTGTCCAAAGTAATCATTTTAACATCGAAATTTGCATTGATAATTACTTTCTGTCACTAAAAATCTCCTCGAATGGGTGAAATGAAGTAAAATTGATTGAATAGGATAGGAATTCTTTTTTACGATTTAACAAAAATCAGGACGATTTGTCAGAGTCGTTTCTACTCGAACGACGTAGCTTTTACAGTATTTAAATTTATTTAATATCGACTTGGGTCCGTGAAGTGCCGCAGAATCTAAGTGAACATTACCATTATTGCATTACCATTACTAATTAGAGGGCGAGAACTGAGTAAAATGGTTGGTTAGGTTGGAAGCGCTTTAAGTGTTTCGACGGTTGAGCTTCGACGAAAGCATTTACTGAGATTGCAAAATTTATAGTCGGCTTTCGATTAACGGTATTCAATCCTTTCATTCTGTGACGTTTCCTAGAGCTCGACTATAAATTTTCCAAGAATAAGAAACTTTTAGTTAAAGATTTTATCAATATTATTAACATTAGAGTGAATAATAGATTTAACGCTTTCACGATGATTCACTATAATGAAAAGATGTGTTTCGGATTTCAATCGTGTGAAAAAAACAAAAAAACACTGAACTTTGCCGACGTTTCGTGAACATTGCCGTTCACGAAACGTCAGCAAGATGAATAGTTTTTTTTCGCACAATCCAAGCCCGAAACACTTCCTTTTATCACAATGGATCATCGTGAAAGAATGAAACCTATTATTTACTATAATGTTCGTAATATTGCTGACATTTTTAACTAAAATTTATTGACTGTTGGGAAATTTATAGTCGAGCTCTGGGAAATGTCACAGAATGAAAGGATTGAATACCTTTAATTCCTTTTATCATTATAGTGAATCTTTGAGAAAATCTGTTAAAATCTAGGATTTCACACAAGTTAGGGTAATGCCAAAACTTAATTTTCAAAATTCCCTGATTTTTGCGTGATCAATTTTTCATTTCCCCTGACCAATAATATTCAAAGAGCAGCATTTTAATCTTGTCATATTTTTAACAGTGAAACTTTTATAAACCAAATAAAACCATTAAAAATTTGAATTCAAAAATTTCAACTTTAAACATTTACTTTTCTACCATAAAAAAAATTTTTCAGTACCAAAGGCCGAATTCTTAACAAAAGAGTTGAACTTTCAACCCAAAAGAAGCATTTTTCAAGAAATAGGTTAATTTCTAACGAAATAATTAAACTTTTAACAAAATCAAACAGATGCATTTTCAACCAAATCGTTACATTTTGATGCTGAAAAGTCCAATATTTTAGAAAACAGTTGAATGTTTAACCGGAAATGTTAAATTTTAAACAATAAGATAAATTCTCAATGAAAAAAAAATTTGTTACCTAAATCTGAAAAGATGAAATTTCTACAAGAAGAGATAAATTTTGAAAATCAAAAGACGTATTTTCAACCAAGAATATTAATTTTCTAACAAAAAATACGAATTTTCAAAAATGTACATGAATTTTCGAGCAAATATCTTTAATTAGGGAAAATAAATTCAAACAAAATAGTTTAACTTTTACCCAAAAAGGTGCAACTGAAACCAAATTATATATCTTTAACTAAAATAGTTAAATTTTTAATTTTACGAAAAAATACTAATATTATACTGAATCTTTGAGAAAATTTGTTAAAATCTGAGATTTCACGTAAGTTGTTTGATAAAAGACTTTCTGGACTAGTAAAAAATAGTAAGCTGATAAAAAAGATAAATTATCAAGAAAAATGGAACAGTTGAAATTTTAGATTGAAAAATTAATTTTCAACAAAAAAACGAATTTTGAACGAAATAGTTCAATTTTAGACAAAACAGATGAATTTTTAGCTAAAATGATGAATCTTCAACAAAAACAAAATTAATTTTTAACAAAGGCATTCAAGTTTCAGTCAAGTAGTTAATTTTTCAAAAAAAGAAAAAAATGAATTCTCAACAGAAAATGTAACAGTTGGTATTTCTACCAAAAAATATTGTAATCTTAAATTAAAAGGAGTTGAGTTCTTCTAAAAAGACGAATTTTTAACAAAATAGTTAATTTTTCAGTCACGAGAAAAACATTTTTAACTAAACTGTTAAATTTGCAAGCCAAAACGAGGAATTTTGTACAAAATAGTTGAAGTTTCAACTCAAAAAGATAAATATTCAATAAAAAAGGCAAACTTTCAACCTAAGAAACGAATTTTCAACTAAAATAATTAATCTACCACAAAAAAATTGTTGGTAACAAAGTAGTTAATCTTTTAACGAAGTAGTTAAATTATAACCAAAAATGGCAAATTCTCAAAAAAATGTAATAATCTTATTTCAACTATAAAAGATTTTGATTTCAAACCAAAAACAGTCGAATTCATCCGAAAAAGACAAATTTCAATCAAAATAGTTGCTTTTTCAGTCAAGCGAGAAATAAATTTTGAACTAAATTAAAGCTCAAGCCAAAAGTTCAAGCCAAAATGATAAATCTTCTACAAAAATGAAAAAATTTAACCGGAAATATCAGACTGCGACTAAGATGATGAATCTTCAACAAAAAAATTAATTTTTAATAAAATATTTGAAATTTCAACAAAAAAATTTGAATTTTCAACCAAAAATGTAATAGTAGTTACTTCAAACAATAAAGATTTTAATTTTAAATAAAATACAGTGGAACTGATTCAAGAAAGAGAAATTTTCAGCAAAATAGTTGAAATCTCAATCAAAAGAGATTAATTTTTGACCAGATATTTGTATTAATACTTGTGGGAGAAATTTGACCTTCTTTAATTAAAATTTTTTAATAAAAACTGATGAAATTTTTGCAAGAAGAGGTTTCAACCAAATTTTTAAATTTTCAAGTAGAAAAGACGAATTTTCTGCAAAGCAGTTGAATTTTGAACAAGAAAATATGAGATTTTGAACAAAAACTTAAATTTCAACCAAATATAGTTGAATTTTTGATAAAAATAGTAGAATCTTCAACCCAAGTAGATAGATTTTCAACAAAATTTGCAAGCCAAAAAGAAGAATTTTTTACCAAAATGATACACATTTGAATCCAAAAATATTAAGTTAAAAAAAGTTAATTTTCACTCAATTACTTGAATTTTAGCTAAGAATTATTAATTTTCAACAACAACAAAAAACCGATTTTTTACGAAATAGTTCAATCTTCAACCATTACAAGTGATTTATAATGAAGTATTTCAACTGGCAACCTGTTATATAGTTGCAGTTTAAAAAAAAAGAAATTCTCAAGAAGAGTGTAATAGTTTAATTTTCAACTAAAGACTGTCAATTTTCAGCCAAACATGGAATAGTTGAATTTTTAGTCAACAGCTAATTTCTAGCAGAAAGTAAAAACAAATTTTCAACAAAATTGTCAAATCTTTGATAATAGGAGAATTTCCAGTCAAAAAGATTTAAGAAATTAACATATAAACAAAATTTTTTGTATTTTTGCTTCCTCATATCAGGAAGTTTTTACCTACCTTAATTTTTAAATATGCTTTGTTGACATTTCGATATAGTTCGACCCCAGGAATTTGAAAATTAAAGTAAAAAAAAATATTTCTATATTTTTTTTTCTGTTTACCATTTCTCAAAAAGTGAAAATCATGAAATTTAAAGTAATTATAGATTCAATTTATGTTCAGCTTTGATTGGATTTTGATCTAGATCGGCGAATAGAAAGTTTTTTCTTTATTTGTTTAGAAATTTGAAGAAAAAAAGTTTTACTATGTGTGCATGAGAAAAACTTTTTTGATATGAGAAGTACTATAGTACTGTATAAAATAGTAATATATATGATGAATTTGTTTGCGTTTTCGAGACGCATCGATCGATCTACTGCATAACCTTACATGACCTTTCATGAACTACCAATACTGTTTTTATTTATTCAAAAAAAAAAATTTATATTGTTCCTAAGAGTACATATTTTTCCATTAAAAGTATAACAATCCTGTATTTGTTGTAATTGTTCGCGTCTTCGAAACGCCTTGATTGACCTATTGACGAACCTTCGATGACCTTTATGATGAATAGATAGCGACTTATAAAGTTTGAAAAAAGGTCACATTTTTTATATGAGTGTATTTTTTTTTAAATTTGAAATATAAAAGTACCGTGAGTGAAAACGTTTCTCGTTATAATAGAACACATTGATTGACCTATTGATGGTTTCTCTGTTTTCTTTTTATTTTCCATAGGATTTTAGAGAAGGCAGAAACATTAGCTTGGAAAATACTCTGAGTATCAATTTTTTAATTTTTTAATAGAAAAACCTTCCTCTATGATAATGCAAATTTATTTGATTCCTATGAGAAAGCAAAGTGCTCACAAAATGAGTACGAATAAATACACCCATAGTACTTCGCAGGTACTTCGTTGTGTTGATTAAGTTCGTATTTAAACGAAAAAAACGAGAAAAAGAAAAACCTTGTTAAAAACAGGTCAAAAACTTAAATTCATTCAAAAAAAAGGGAAAAGAGGAGAATTAGGGAAAAAGTGGGAGATCTGTAAATCTAAAAATCCTTCTTGGTTACGTTGTCATCGTTTAGAGTCTTTCAGGGTTCAATAAAATGAGCGAAACATGATTAGGTTTTTTCGAAATACGGCTAGAGATTCATGTTACTACATTCAGATTCCATGAAGGTATTTCAAACGGAATTCTGATTCCATCGTAGCCAGATGCTCTGCAGAAATGCTGAGCGTGCCAGGACTGTTACTAGGAACGCTAACGTACTTGTACCGTACGATACTGGGACGTGGTGCACCGAGGAAGTTACCTAAACCATCGACAGAGATGGCTAATGAACTGAATCTCAAATGAACCGCAATCATTTTTCAGCAAAAAATTTTTGAGCAAATTTGAGCACGCCTGGAGTGCTCTTCTGTTGGATCTCGCGCTTCGCTCTCGATAATGTATTTACCTCGCGCTCCGCGCTTTGTCTTTTTAGTTCCCCACATTTGTGCCCAGACTTTTTAAAAGTAAAGGTCAAAGAATCGACAGATGCAGTTTGGTGATTGTGAATTCTTTTTTGTTAAAGCTCCTTCGACTTTAACGAAAACATTCTGATCATGTATATCGTGCTTCGCACTCGATTTTGGGTGAACAACTTTTGTTCAATTATTTTTTCCGCAGCTTGTGTCACCAGTTAAAAAATTTATTTTTTTTATTTTCAATGTTGTCCTTTACGAATAAAACAAAAACTACATGTCCTATAAAAAAGTCAATAATGAGAAATTCGGAGATCCTTTTTGAATGCACAATTCTTCTCTCATTTTTTTTCGTATATTGCATAGTTGGACCGCAAAATGAAATTTTTGATTTTTGATTATCTTTTGTGCGATCAAAATTTGAATTTTCGATTTTTAGGGAAAATTCAAAAAGTTATTATGATAATATTGTAGGGGTTTTTGAAAAGGAACGTTTCTCTGTTTCTAAATTTCTTTCCTACTGTGCACTGTTTGGCTTAAAATGTTCATTTTTGTTTGTTCTTTTTTGATATTGAAAATGCTATATCTCTGACAGTTTTTTTTATCGGAAAAAGTTATGAGGATAAATTGTTATATTTTCTGAGTACTATGAAGAGCCATGCTTAGAATTTCTAAATCTTGAAAAAAATGGTCTCAGAAATGTTGAAAATGCTCTAACTTTTTGAATTTTTGCCCAAAATAGCTGGTTAATGAACTCGATCTTTCATTTTGGTTTATGAACACGTGTGCCAAAGTACAATCTAAACAGATTAGTCTTTCAAGAATTATCTGGTGTACAGACGACAGACGACAGCGACAGCGACAGCGACAGCGACAGCGACAGCGACAGCGACAGCGACAGCAACAGCGACAACGATAACGACAGACAGACACCATCGTAAAACCGGGTTTTTGCGGACGATT
>JAWWEA010000062.1:22050936-22065036 GCA_035222095.1 Andricus quercuspetiolicola | reverse complement strand
GAAACTGTTGAATTTTTGATCAAAAATGTTGATTGATGAAATAGTTGGATTTTTAACCATATAATTAAACTTTTTATCAAATTAGTAGAATTTATAATCAAAAAGATGTATTTTAAGTCAAGTAGTCGAATTTTAAAAAAAAGTTACCCTTTATCAAAAACAAAGAAAAACAACAAAATTGTTGAACTTTCAAGCCAAAACAAGAATGTTTTAGAAGAAATTTGTAGTGTCAACCGAAGAAGTTGAATTTTCAACAAAAAACTTAATTTAAAAAAAATGAAATTGTCAATCCAAAAAGGCTATTTTTCAATGTAATTAAATTTTCAACAAAATAGTTGAATTTTTTAACCACTAAGTTGAATTTCCAATCCAAAACGCGAATTGTTTAGAAGACAGTTAAACTTTCAATACAAATTTTACTCTCAAACAAAAAGGAAAAGTTTTTCTATACAAGAGATTAATTTTAAAAAAAAGTATTGGATTTCTAACAAAACAATTAAATTTTTGAACAAGTTGAATTTTTAAGCCAGAACGCCAATTGTTTAGAAGGCAGTTGATGCTTCTACGAAAAGCTTCATATCCAACCAAAACCGATGGATTTTTAATCCAAAAAAACTAATTTTCTATTCGAAACAATTGAATTTTCAGCCAAAAAAAATGATTTTTAAATAAAGTAGTTTAATTTTCACCAATAAAATTAAATTTTTGACAAAATAATTAAATTTTCAACCATATGGATTAATCTTCAATGAAGTGATCAAATTGTCAAAGAAACAAATTAAACTTTAATAAACAACAAAAAATAAGATAGATGAATTTTCAAGACAAATCGCGAATATTTTTTAAAAACAGTTGTAGTGACAACCGAAAAAGTCGAATTTTTAACAAAAAATTTTATTTTTAACCTAAGAAAGAGGAATTTTGAATTCAAAGAGATTCATTTTAAAAAAATTAATTAAATGTTTTAATAATTGAATTTTTAACTAAATAGATTAATCTTTAATCAAATCATCAAATTAAAAAAAATTAAACTTCAATCAAAAACTAAAAATTGTGTCAACCAAAAAACTTGAGTTTTCACGGAAAAATTTAGTTTTCAACCAAAAAATAGGAATTTTAAATCCAAAAATACTAATTTTAAACAAAATAATGAATTTTTTAAATAAAATAGTTGAATTTTCAACTGAAATAATTGAGTTCTCAACAAAATAGTTGAATATTTAAATAATAAGTTTACATTTTAAGCCAAAAAGCAAATCGCTTAGAAAAAAGTTTAACTTTCAACAAAAAAAAGTTTATTTTCAACTAAAAAATATGCATTTCCGATCCAAATGAATAATTTTCTATAAAAAATATTTGAATTTTTGACAAAAAAGATGATTATTTGGTAAAAAAGTTCAATTTTGAATAATATAATTATATTTTCAACAAAAAAGTTCATTTAAAAAAAAAGATGAATTTTCAATACAAAAAGACTAATTTTCAACAAGATAATTAAATTTTTTTTTTAAATATTTAAATTATTAACCAGTGAGTTGCATTTTTAAGCCAAAACGTGAACTGATTAGAAGACGGTTGAACTTTCAACAAAAAAGTTCAATGACAACCAAAAAGGATGAATTTTTAATCCTAATGACTAATTCTCTATCTTTAGCAGTTGAATTTTGGATCAAAAAGGATGATTGTTTGATAAAATAGTTGAATTTTCCACAATATAATTAAATTTTTAACCAAAATAGTTGAATTTTCAACTATACAATCAAATTTTCAGCAAAATAGTTGAACTTTCAACAATATAATTAAATTTTCAACAAAATAGTTGAATCTTCAACAATATAATTACATTTCCAACCAAACAGTCAAGTTTTTACCCAAATAGATAAATTTAAAATCAAATGGTTGAATTAAAAAAAAAACTTTAATCAAAAACAAAAAAAAAGCGTAAACGAAAAAAGTGAAATAGATGAATTATCTAGCCAAAACGTAATTGTTTTAGAAGAAAGTTTGTAGTTTTAAACTAAATGTTACATTTTTAACAAAAAAGTTCAATAAAAAAAATAATAAAAAATAATTAAATTTTTGAGAATATAGTTGAATTTTTAACCGAGTTGAATTTACAAACTACAACGTGAACTGTTCAGAGAACAGTTGAGCTTTCAACAAAAAGGTTCATTTTCAATCTAAACAGATCAATTTTCAATCCAAGTGAATGGTTTTCTATCCAAAAATGTTGAATTTTTAACAACATAATTAAATTTTCAACAAAATATTTAAATCTTCAACAATATATAATATTTAATATATATAATATTTACAGCAAAATAGTTGAATTTTTAAATAAGTAGCTAAATTTTCAATCAAATGGTTAAATTAAAAAAAAACTTCAATCAAAAACAAAAAAAAAAAAACGTGGAAAAAGATTTAGAATAGATGAATTGTGTAGCCAAAACGTGAATTTTTTAGAAGATAGTTGGAGTCTTCTGAAAATGTTGAATTTTCAATGACAAGGTTTATTAAGAAAGAAGGAATTTCTGGTCCAAAAAATATAATTTTGTACACAATAATTAAATTTTAAACAAAATAGTTAAATTATATATATGAATAGCCAAAACTTGAACTGTTTAGAATGCAGTTGAGTTTTCAACAAAAAAGTTAATTTTCAAACAAAGAATAATTTTTCATCCAAAAAATAACATTTTCCATTCAAATAGATGACTGTAGTCTCAGTCAACTATTTAGTTAGAAAATCAACTATTTTGTTCGAAGATTCATGTTTTCAATTTTCAAAGTTAACCTTTTAGCCTAAAAACTCAACTCTTTTGTTGATAAATGATCTCCTTTGGTAGAAAATCATTTTTGGTCGATGCTTCTCCTTGCTTCACAATTTAATTATTTGGTTAAAAACATGTCTTTTTTCGTTGAATTCCACAGTTTTTGATTTGAAGTTTTCTGAAAAATGTGTCTCTTTTGCTTAAAAGTTCAACTATGAGGTTGTAAATGGTACGATTTGTTTAAAAATTAATTCTTTGATGAAAATTTAACTTTCTGGTTAAAAACTGATCATTCTTCATAAAAAAGTATCTTTTTTGTTGAAGCCTTATCTTTTCGGGTTTGAAAGTCCACGTTTTGCTAAAACATTCGACTTTTTAGTTTGAAAACCTAACTCTTGTTGAAAATTTGTTTGTTTGGGATGAAAATTAGTCTCCTTTGGTGTAAAATTTTTTTTGGTTAAAAGATCAACTATTTTTTCAAAAAAGCATGTAATATATTGCTCAATCACTTTCATTGAAAATAATTCACTCCCCTATTTTTCTTCTATTTTCGTGAAAAATCACTCCATTTCCCCTTTTTTGAGATCATTTTGTACTCTGAAGTCTGAAATAAGCAAACTGAATAAAATCCTACTGAAAACGTAATTAATTATCCTGAAAAATATTTCTATTGAATAAAATGTGTCTCCTAGAGTCAGTATATCAAGAGAATGGTTATTAGTATAAGTAATATATATTAGTTCTTTCGCTCTTTGGGGATTTTACGTTTGCAGTCCCCTATCATGAATGGCGCTAACTCGCCTATATATTCTTATCAAGATCTGTCGTCAGCATTTCCATGTTTTTGTCGAAAGCGCTCGGTAATTTATGAACCCTAACATAGTGTTTCATTAATTATTTAAGTGATTATTAAACTTACCAAAGTGAGTGGTAATAATTCTCCCTGAGTAATATTGTTTCTCGAAAAAAAGTAAATCCAGATTTCACATCTAATCAGTTATGATAGGGTGGACGTTGGTCAGGCAAAACCTGGTAATCAGGGAAAAATCAGGGAATTTTGTTGGTCAGGTAAAGTCCGGGATTTTTAAAATAATGGCAAAACTCAGAGACTATTCAGTGAATTTTATCAATTTTTTTTCTCGAAACACTTTTTAGAAGACAAATTATCTTAGTCACTTTTATTTCAATAAATTAATTTATGAGTTAACCATTAGTGAATTCAGGTCTACCTATTTCTGAATTTTTGTAAATTCAAATGAATTATTTTAGGGTATTTTAAAAGATTTCGAAGATTTTCCAATAGATTCCAATAATTTTGAAGGATTTGAAAACATTTTCGGTTATTCTCAAAACATCCAAGGAATTTTCAAGGACCTTCAAAACTTTTTAAAGTATTTCAAAAGATTTCAGAAAATTCTAGGCGATTTCAAATACTTTAGGGTATTTTAAATTATTCCAGAGCATTTTCCAGTGCATTGGATTTTACACAATTTACTAAAAAAATCCGAAAATATGGAATAATTTTATAGGATCTCTGAGGTTTTAGGATATTTTAAAAGATTCCAAGGAATTTTGTGATTTTTAAGGATTTAAAGTTTTTTTGGGTATTTATAAAGTTTCCCATTTAACAAATTTAAAGGGGGCTTAAAAGATTCAAAAGATTCCAAGCAATTATTTATTGATTATTATAATTTAAAAGGATTTCAAATTATTTAATGTGTGTTAGGGTACTGTAGATATTCCAAGTCATTTTCAAAAGGTTGAAAAATTTTAATGGAATTTCTAAGGATCTCAATGATTTAACGGGATTTTAAACAAAATTGATTTTGGGTTTTACAAAATTCACTAAACAATCCGAAAATATAGAATGATTTTATAGGATCTCTGAGGTTTTAGGATATTTTAAAAGATTCCAAGGGATTTTGTGATTTTGAAGGATTCAAAATTTTTTGGGGTATTAATAAAGTTTCCCATTTAATAAATTAAAAGGTTTTTTAGAAGGTTTAAAAGATTCCAAGAAATTATTTAGTGATTTTTATAATTAAAACGAATTTTAAATTATTTAAAGTGTTTTAGGGTACTGTAGATATTCCAAGTCATTTTCAAATAGTTGAAAACTTTTCATGGAATTTCTAAGGATCTCAATGATTTAACGGTATTTTAAACAAAATTCATTTTGGGTTTTACAAAATTCACTAAAATATCCGAACATACAGAATGATTCTATGGGATCTATACGGTTTTAGAATATTTTAGAAGATTTCAATGGATTTTGTGATTTTTAAGGATTTAAAATTTTTTGTGTTGTTTATAAAGTTTCCCATTTAACAAATTTAAAGGAGTTTTAAAAGGTTCAAAAGATTCCAAGAAATTATTTATTGCTTTTTATAATTAAAACGTATCTTAAATTATTTAAAGTGTTTTAGGGTACTGTAGATATTCCAAGTCATTTCCAAAAGGTTGAGAAATTTTAATGGAATTTCTAAGGATCTCAATGATTTAACGGAATTTAAAAAAAGTTCATTTTGGGTTTTACAAAATTCACGAAACAATCCGAAAATATGGAATAATTTTATAGGATCTCTAAGGTTTTAGGATATTTTAAAAGATTCCAAGGGATTTTGTGATTTTCAAGGATTTAAATTTTTTTGGGTATTTATAAAGTTTCCCATTTAACAAATTTAAAGAGATTTTAAAAGGTTCAAAAGATTCCAAGGAATTATTTATTGATTATTATCATTTAAAGGGATTTTAAATTATTTAAAGTGTTTTAGGGTACTGTACATATTCCAAGTAATTTTCAAAACGTTGAAAACTTTTCATGGAATTTCTAAGGATCTCAATGATTTAACGGGATTTAAAAAAAAATTCATTTTGGGTTTTACAGAATTCACTAAACAATCCGAAAATATAGAATGATTTTATAGGATCTCTCAGGTTTTAGAATATTTTAAAAGATTCCAATTTAACACATTTATAGGAATTTCAAATGTTTAAAATATTGCTAGGAATTATTTAGTGATTTTTATAATTAAAACGAATTTTAAATTATTTAAAGTGTTTTAGGGTACTGTAGATATTCCAAGTCATTTTCAAATAGTTGAAAACTTTTCATGGAATTTCTAAGGATCTCAATGATTTAACGGTATTTTAAACAAAATTCATTTTGGGTTTTACAAAATTCACTAAAATATCCGAACATACAGAATGATTCTATGGGATCTATACGGTTTTAGAATATTTTAGAAGATTTCAATGGATTTTGTGATTTTTAAGGATTTGAAATATTTTAGGGTATTTATAATGATTCCAAGCGATTAAATTTAAAGGGATTTCAAAAGGTTTCAAAACATTTTGATTAATTTTTTAATGATTTTTATAATTCAAATAAATTTTGGATAAACTAAAATTTTTGAGTGTATTCAAAAAAATATTAAGTCATTTTCAAAAGGTGAAAAATTTTTAGAATTTTCAGATTTTAGAATGGTTGAAAAGTTTCCATGGAATTTCTAATGATTTTAATTTTTCGAAAGGATTTAAAGAAAATATTTATTTGGATTTACAGAATTTACTAAAAGATCCGAAGATATAGATTGATTTTATAGGATCTATAAGGTTTCAGGATAGTTAAAAAGATTTCAAATGATTTCACGATTTTCAAGGATTTGAAATATTTTAGGGTATTTAAAAAATTCCAATTTAACAAAGTTAGCAGGATTTCGGAAGGTTTCAAAGATTCCAAAGAACTTTTTATTGATTTTCTTAATTCGAAGTAATTTTACATGATTTAAAATGTTTAAGGGCATTTCAAAAAATTCCAAGTCATTTTCAGAAGGTTTACAATTTTTTATGGAATTTATGAGGACTTGAATGATTTTAGGGGATTTCAGAAAATTCTCCTTTCATTTTACATAATTTCATAGAATATCCAAAGCTATATAATGATTTTATGTGATCTATAAAGTCTTAGGATATTTTAAAAATCCAAGGACTTTTATGATTTTGAAGGACTTTAAATATTTTACGGTATTTACGAAGATTACAATTTGAAAAATTTGAAGGGATTTCAAAAGATTCCAACGAATTATTAATTGATTTTCACATTTTAGAGGAACTCTAAGTGATTAAAAATTTTTTAGGGCATTTAAAAGGATTCCAAGGCATTTTCAGAAAATTAAAAAAATTTCGAGGAATTTCTAAAGGATTTAGATGATCTGAAGAGATTTAAACAAAATGTTCATTAGGTTTTACATTATTTATTAGAATATCCGAAGGTATAGAATTATTTTATATGATCTATAAGGTGTTAGGATATTTTTAAAGATTCTAGGGAATTTTCAGGGGATTAAAAGATTTTCAAGGATTTTCTAAGGATAAGAATGATTTAAAGAAATTAGAAAAAAAATTAATAGGATTTTACAGAATTTACTAAAATATCCAAAGATATAGAACGAATTTATATGATCTATAAGGTTTTAAGATATTTGAAAAGATCCGAAAGCATTTTCAGGAGTCTGAAAAATTTTCAAAGAATTTCCAAGGATTTAAATGATTTGATTAGATTCAAAAAAAATGTTTATTGGGTCTAACAGAATTTACTAAAATATCCAAAGATGTACAGGGTGGACCATTATAATCTATTATGGTAAGTAACTCAGAATTTTGTTTGGATATGGAAAAATGTTCCAGACAAAAGTTGAAGGGGGCAGAGGGGGTCAACTGCTGGTTCCAATGACTTTGACCTTAAATTTGATTTTCAAGATTATTTGAAGCTCAAAGCGATTATTTAAAATGGGAAACTCTACTTTGACCCCAGATTTGAAAGGAGCGGGAAATTTTACGTTCAAAATGATATTTTTTATGAAGTTCATGGCATGGTCGAACCAAGGTCAAATTTACGATAATCTGCGGTCAAAAGTAGGGTCTCCCATTTAAAAAAATTACTTTGACCTTCAAATAAGCTTGAAAATCGAATCCAAGGTCAAGGTCATTAGTACCAGTAGGTGATCCCTCTGCCTCTAATAAATTTTGTCCGAAATATTTTGTTATTCCCAACCTCAATTCCGAGCTAACACTCATTATTTAAACATTATTGCAAAATTGACTTTATTTGACCTTGGCATGACCTTCACAGGCATATCGTTTGAACATAAAATTTCCCGCTCTTTTTACATTTGGGGTCTAAAGTAGGGGTTCCCATTGAAAAAAAATCACTTTGACCTTTTAATAACCTTGAAAATCGAATTCAGGTTCAAGGTCATTGATACCAGTAGTTGATCCGATCTGACCCCTTCAACTTCTGTCTAAAACATTTTTCTGCATCCAACCGAAATGCTGACTTATTTCCATAATACATTAAGATGGTTCACCTTGTAGAATAAGCTTATATGATCTACAAGGTTTCAGAATAGTTTGAAAGATTCTAAGGCATTATTAGTAGATTAAAAAATTTTCAATGAATTTCTGAGGATTTGAGTGATTTAAAAAGATTAAAAAAAAATATTCTAGGGTTTTAAAGAATTTACTAAAATATCCAAAGATATATAATTTTATATGATCTATAAGGTTTTAGGATATTTTAAAAGATTCCAAGGCATTTTCAGGAGATCAAAAAATTGTCAAGGAACTTGTAAGGATATGAATGATCTGCAGAGATTTCAAAGAAATTTTCGTCGGTTTTCACAGAATTTAATTAAATATCCAAAAATGTAGAATGATTTTATATTATCTATAAGGTTTTAGGACATTTTACAAGATTTCAAGGGATTTTATGATTTTCAAGGATTTAAAATATTTTAGGGTATTTACAAAGATTCCAATTTCACAAATTTAAAGGAATTTTAAAAGGTTTAAAAGATCCGAAGATACTATTTATTGACTTTTCTAATCTATAGAGATTGTAACATAATTTGCAACAAAAATTAACTTCACAGGATAAACTTTACACAAATATCGGTTAAACTTTCTTTTGTTTTTCCACGACAAACACATGTATTTTGGTAAACGCGAAGTTAGCTGAACAAAACTTTATCGCTCTAAAAAATTTCCTGCAACAAATTTTATTCTTAGCTTTTTCTGTGAAATGATTCAAAATGTTTTGGGGTATTTTGAAAAATTCCAGGGCATTTTCAGGAGATTCAAAAATTTTCAAGGAATTTCCAAGAGTTTTAATGATTTGAAGAGATTTAAAAAAATGTTTTTTGGGTTTTACAGAATTTCCTGAAGTATACAAAGATATAGAATGAGCTTATATGATCTATAGGGTTTGAGAACATTTTAAAAGATCCTAAGGCATTTTCAGGTGATTGAAGCATTTTCAAAGAATTTCCAAGGATTGGAATGATTTTAAGGGACTAAGGAAATTTTTATGAGATAATACGAAATTTACCAAAATATCCAGAGCTAAAGAATGATTTTGCATGATTTATGAGGTTTTGCGATATTTTAAAAGATTCCAAGGCATTTTCAGGAGATTCAAACATTTTCAAGGAATTTCTGAGGATTTAAATGATTTCAAGAGATTTGGAAAAATGATCATTGGATTTTACAGAATCTACTAGAATATCCAAAGCTAAAGAATGATTTTATATGATCTATAAGGTTTCAGGTTATTCTAAAAGATTCCAAGACATTTTCAGGAGATTAAATAATTTTCAAGGATATTTTAAAAGATTCCAAGGCATTTTCAGGAAATTCAAAAATTTTGGAGGAATTTCCAAGGATTTGAAAAAAATGTTTATTGGGCTTTACAGAATTTAATAGAATATCCAAAGCTATAGAATGATGTTACGTGATCAATAAGGTTTTAAGATATTTAAAAATATTCTAAGGTATCTTAAGGCGATTAAAAAATTGTCTAGAAATTTCTGAGGATTTGAATAATTTGAAGAGATTTAAGAAAAGAAATTCATTGGGTTTTACCGAATTTACTAAAATATCGAAAGATATAGAATGATTTTTATGATATATAAGGTTTTAGGATATTTTCTAAGATTCCAAGGCATTTTCAGGAAATTCAAAAATTTTCGAGGAATTTCTAAGGATTCGAAAAAAAATGTTTAATGGGTTTTGCAGAATTTAATAGAATATCCAAAGCTATAGAATGAAGTTACGTGATCTTTAAAGTTTTAAGATATTTAAAAAGATTCTAAGGTATCTTCAGGCGATTAAAAAATTGTCCAGGAATTTCTGAGGATTTGACTGATTTGAAGAGATTTAAAAAAAGAAATTTATTGGGTTTTACCGAATTTACTAAAATATCCAGAGTTATAGAATGATTTTTATGATCTATAAGGTTTTAGGATATTTTCTAAGATTCCAGGGCATTTTCAGGAAATTCAAAAATTTTCGAGGAATTTCTAAGGATTAGAGTGATTGAAAAAGATTTGAAAACAGAGCTTATTGGTTTTTGCAGAATTCAATAAAATGTCCGAAGCTATAGAATGATTTTATGTGATCTATAAGGTTTCAGGTTATTCTAAAAGATTACAAGACATTTTCAGGGATTAAATAATTTTCAAGGAATTTCTAAGTACTTGAATGATTTAAAGAGATTCAAGAAAAAATTCATTGAGTTTTAGAGAATTTACTAAAATGTCAAAAGATATAGAACGTTTTTTTATGATCTATAAGGTTTTAGGATATTTTAAAAGATTCCAAGGCATTTTTAGGAAATTCAAAAATTTTCAAGGAATTTCTAAGGATTTGAAAAAAATGTTTATTGGGTTTTACAGAATTTACTAGAATTTCCAAAGATATAGAATGATTTTATATGGTCTATAAGGTTTCAGGATATTTTAAAAGTATCCGAAAATTTTCAGGAGATTAAATAATTTTGAAGAAATTTCTAAGGATTTGAATGATTTGAAGAGATTTGAAAAATATGTTCATTGGACTATACAGAATTTAATAGAATATCCAAAGCTATACAATGATGTTACGTGATCTATAAGGTTTTAAGATATTTTAAAATATTCTAAGGTATCTTCGGGCGATTAAAAAATTTTCTAGGAATTTCTGAGGATTTGAATGATTTGAATAGATTTAAAAAAAGAAATTCATTGGGTTTTACAGGAGTTACTACATATCCAAAGTTATAGAATGATTTTTCATGATCTATAAGGTTTTAGGATAGTTTGTAAGATTCCAAGGCATTTTCAGGAAATTCAAAAATTTTCAAGAAATTCCTACGGATTTGAATGATTGAAAGAGATTTAAAAAAAGTGCTCATTGGTTTTTGCAGAATTTAATAGGATATCCGAAGCTATAGAATGGTTTTATGTGATCTTTGAGGTTTTGGGATATTTAGAAAGATTCTGAGGCATTTTCAGGACATCAAAAAGGATTTGAATGATTTGAAGAGATTTAAAAAAAATTAATTGTGTTTTACAGAATTCAATGAAATGTCCAAAGCTATAGAATGATTTTGTGTGATCTATAAGGTTTTAAGATATTTTAAAGGATTCTAAGGCATCTTGAGGAGATTAAAAAATTTTCCAGGAACTTCTGAGAATTTGAATGATTTGAAGAGATTAAAAAAAAAATTCATTAGGTATTCCAGAATTTACTAAAATGGCCAAAGATATAGAATTATTTTTTAGATCTATAAGGTTTTAGGATATTTTAAAAGATTCCGAGGCATTTTCAGAATATTCAAAAATTTTGGAGGAATTCCTAAGGATTTGAGTGATTGAAGGAGATTTGAAAAAACCTTCCATTTGGTTTTACAGAATTTAATAGAATATCCAAAGCTATAGAATGATTTTACTTGATCTATAAGGTTTTAGGATTTATCAAAAGATTTCAAGGGATTTTATGATTATTAAGGGTTTAAAATATTTAAGGGTATTTGTAGGGTATTTGACTCTGCTCTAAGCAATTCATAGAGATTTTAAAAGGTTTGAAAGATTTAAAGGAATCGTTTATTGATTTTTATAAGTTAAGGGGGTTTTAGATTAGTTAAGATATTTTAGGGCATTTGTAAAGATTCGGAGGAATTTTCAAGATATTAAATAATTTTAAAGTAATTTCTAAGGATTTGAATGATTTGAAGAGATTAGAAAATATATTCATTGGGTTTTACAGTATTTTCTAAAATATCCAAAGATATATAATGATTTTATAGGATCTATGAGGTTTTAGGATATTTCAAAAGATTTCAAGGGATTTTATGATTTTCAAGGATTTGAAATAATTTCATAGCCTCTATCAGATTTTAGGATATTTTCTAAGATTTTAAGGATTTTACGATATTTTTTGAGCTTATGAGGATATTAAGGTTATTTAAAAACTGTCGATGTGAAATGAATTTTCAATTAAGTTCAATAACTTAGAAAGATTTTAAAGAGTTCGGAAGAAGAGATTGAATAAATTTATAGTATCTATAAGGTTTTAGGATACCTAACAGATTCGAAAGGATTTTATGATTTTCAAGCATTTAAAATATTTTAGAGCATTTATAAAGATGGAAAATTAACAAATTTAAAGGGATTTCAAAGGATAAAAAATTTTCGACCGAATTGTTTATTGATTTTTATAATTTAAAGGAATTCTAAATTATGTGAAATGTTTTAGGATATTCCAAAGGATTCCAAGTAATTCTGCAGAGCTTAAAAAATTTTTATGGAATTTTTCAGGATTTAAATGATTTTAAGGGATTGAAAAAAATTTCATTAGATTTCACAAAATTGAAAAAGTTTTCAGAGATTTTCAAGAATTTTAGTGATTATAAGCAATTTTAATGAATTCTTATGTGATTGTGAAGAATTTTCTAGAATTTTGGGAGATATGAAACATTATTACACTACCTGTTGTGTTCTCAAATATATTTCAAGATGAATTTTAAAAAATTTATTTACAAGAAGTAAGGGATTTCGTGGGGTGTCCAGGATTCGAAAAAATTTTCAAATATTTTTTGCAATTCATTTGAATTAATTTCGTCTATCTAAAATCTATCCGAAAGGACTTCATTTTTTTTGGAATTCTCTTAAATTTTTTGAATTCGCGTGAATTACTAATTTACTCAATTCAATTTAATTTTTCAATTTTTTTAAAAATGATTCAATTCATCATGGTGTTTTTCAAACTTACCTTAGATTCTCAGGCGCTTCATGAAATTTTGTTGAATTTGCTTCAGTTTTTCTAAACTCAATTCAAGCATACCGAATTCAGATCATTTTTCATATTTATAAACTATTTTTAATTAACTTGAATTATTTTTAAGCTACCTTGAATTTTCATGAATATCATCGAATTTTTCTCATTCCTTTGAAGTTCCTCCAAATTAACTTAAATTTTACAAAAATCAATAAAATTTTTTGGATTTTTCCTAATTTATTGGAACATTTTTTAATTTATCACTTCTTAGTTAGAAACAAGATACTTTTGGTTACATTTTTGGTTCCAGTAGGTCACTTTTCCATTTTTTTCAAGTAAATTAGGCTGTGGTAGCCCTGGGAATAATAAATTAAAATTGTATAAATCTGATAGAATTTTTTCCTTTAAATGTTAGTGGTCAGTAGGACGTATGGAAAAAATTAAATATTTTTCTTTCGTTCTTGGTTAGGGGTAAAAAGTTTCTGGTAGGTGCCAGAATAACTCCCGAAAGAGATAAGTCATGAAAAAAAATGTAAGCCGTAAAAAATGCACCTTGGTTCCACATTCTATACCTACTTAATATATACCAAATGAAAAAATATCCTGTGTTCGCGCATCCATGTTAAAGTGACAGATGCTCGTATAATTCACGAAATGTTAGATATTTTCACCTATTACAACCTCAAAATTTTCTCTTTTTTTCTAATCCGGATAAGCAGTAAAAAATTCATATTGTATCCGCATTCATTTCTACTTGATGTAGACCCAATGGAAAAATGTCCTGTGTTTGCACGTATATGTTAAAGTGACAGATAATCTTAAAAATGGCAAAATATGTGACATTTTTAACTATTTTAAGCTCAAAAGTGGTTATTTCTGATTCGAATAAGCAGTAAGAAAGGCATATTGTATCCACATTTTTAGTATAGATCCAATGGAAAAATGTCCTGTGTTCGCACATTTATGTTAAAGTGACAGATAATCGTGAAATTAACGAAACATTACACACTTAACTATTGCAATGTCAAAACGGCTATTTTTAATCTGCACAAGCGGCAAAAAATTCATATTGTGTCCGAATAAAAGGGCACAAATAAGCGTTTTTGAACTTGTAATTTTTAAAAATATATGATATTCCTGAATCTGACGAACATCTGTCACTTTAACATGAACGCGCGAGCATAGGACATCCTTCCATTTGATATATGCTTAGCAGTTATATATATGGATACAA
>JAWWEA010000062.1:20872372-20883023 GCA_035222095.1 Andricus quercuspetiolicola | reverse complement strand
AAATTGTCCTTTTTTTGACTGATGAGGGTCCAAACAGTGACTGAAACGTTTCAAAACGAATAATTGGATTTTTTCATTTTTTATTTTGATCTTCATTTCCATGACTTGCATCGTTACTTATTTCAGAAAAGGTCGAGACTAAAAGTACAATATCAGTGATCACTATTAATATCCAGGAATTCTGAGAAAGCAGAAGTTCATTGTTCAAGGTGTGAAATTTGATTACAGAATTAAGAAGGTTACTTCGAAGAAGAAAATTAGCACTGAATTGAAGGAATCAGTCGTCTGAACTATATTTTCGTTCATATACGAGAAATTGGAACCTACACAAAAGGATGAGAAAATTGGAGATAGACTGAACCCTCCAATCTTTTCTGTCTGTATAGCCAATTCATTGTCCAACCCACTCTGATTTGATACGAGCAAGTGATCAATCATCCTTGAAGTAACTTCAAATGCTTCATCTCCTTTTCATCGCACATCATCAGCTCTTACCAAAGTGCAGTGAATTTACACAAATCACTCGTATTTTTATGTAAGGGCTATCCGCAAATTACGCAACAGCTTTTTTTGGATGATATTTTGTATATAACGTATATTACGTCATAGATTGATAATTTTACAATAAAAGAGTGTAATAACGTTATATAAAGATTTGATATTGGTATAATTACTAGGGTGAATCGAAAAAACCTAATTTTAGAAATTGGAAAACTGTGTCGAAAAGTAGCGTATGAGGACCCCGACAAAGTAGTATTTTTAGCTCCATCAGAAGGGTATTAATGTTCAGTAGACCTCCGTTTTCAAAAAATAATTTTAAAATCTTCAGGAATGTAGAGAGAATTTTTTCAGGTATCGAGAACGTTTTTACTGGTGAAAATATGCTAGCGAAAAATTTAAGGGTGATTTGTTGATCAAAATACTCATGAAATAAATTGATAAGTTCAAAACAATATTTAAAGTCAGTTGAAAAACAATAATTTCAGAAAATGAAAAAATCAGTTTAAAAAAAAATTCCGTATATTTACAATTACGATTTCTTAGAATAATCAAATTGTTTTCTAGCATTTTGCATTTTCTAGCATATTTCCAGAAATATAAAAAAATTATCATCCTCGAAAATATTCAAATTATGCAAATAAGAATTTTTTAAAACCTATTTTCTTAACGCGCAAGACCAAGGTTTTTATTGGTCGAATCAAAATTAATTATACTTTTTCAGGGTCCTCATATGCTAAATTTGCACATAGTTCAATTTCTGATTTCCAAAGCTTTTTTTTCTATCCATCCTAAATCAGATTATATTATGATTTGTTTACGTCATTATGTCAAAACGCAATATTCATAAAAACAAAATTTTCTGACAATTTTTGAAATTACTACTACCCGCAAAATCATTCAACATTCTTTAAGTTTTTCGGGTTAAGATACTTGTGCCGAAAATCGGATCTCTGAAAAAAAAGATTTCTATGATTTTGAGAATGAAATAATGTTACTGATGATTTTTCAAATAAAAGATGTTATTTTCAATGCAAAATGTGTAAAGATAACAAAAAAACTTATTTTAACCATGTTTTTTGCAACTGAATTTTTTATTACTATCGATTCTTACCAATGTTTAAAAAAGTGGTTGCATTTAATTAAATAATGACTTATTTTTACGCGAAAGACATTCTCTAGCAGTCTACTGCTTCCAATTTTAAAGGAAAATTTTTCTATGGCTGAAATTGTTAACACCATTTTTTTTAAGAAAACATTTTTTAAAACAATAACTCGATTTTAAGATTATTCACTTACTTCAAAACTGGAAACAGTAACGTTGTACAGAATGTTTCACCCGTAAAAATAAGCAATGATTCATTAAAATCTAAACATTTGAAAACTTTGATAAAAAACAATACTACGCAAAATTCGATTATAAAAACTATTGTGAAAATAATTATTTGTCGTAAGTTTCAAACTTTTTCAGTAATAAATAATGTTTTTTCTTGAACAGGATATTTTTCTTGAATGAAGAACTGATAATATTTTTTCAATCCCTAAGATCATAGAAAACATTATTTTTCTAGTGACTCGAGAGGTTTCAAAGGATTTTAAAGATTTTAAGGCATTTTAAAAGATTCCAAGGAATTTTCCAAAGGTTAAAAAATTTTCAAGGGATTTCAAACATTTGAAATTATTTAAGGTATACTAAAAAATTCCAAGAAATTTTCAAAATATTTATAAAAATTTCAGGAATTCCCATATATTTTAATAATTATAAAAGATAAAATAATTTTTAGTTTTAAATAATTTCCCAGAATTTCGGAAGATTTGAAAAAAATTTATAGCACATATAAGGTCTTAGGATATTTTGAAAAATTCCAAGGAAATTTTTAAGGGATTTTATCACATTTCCGAGGATTTCAGTAACTTCGTGGGATTTCAGAGGATTTTATAACATTTTACAAAATTAAAAAAAATGGATTCCCAAGAATTGAGGGATTTCAAAGGATTTCAATTTCAGAAGATTTTCAAAATGTTTTTAAGGTACTTCCAAATATTTTGAGAAATTTATTAGATTTTCGGGCATTCTGAAAACAATATCGATGGAAACAAAGTTTTTTCACCATTTTTTAAATTAATGTTACTCCCAAAATCATTCACCGAAAATGAGGGATTTCAAACCATTTGAAGGATTTAGAGAGATTTTCAGTATCTCAAGGCATTCCGAAGATTTAATTTAAAAAAATTTTTCTGATGAGTTTCAAAGATTTTATCATACTTTTAAAAATTTAAAGGAATTTCAATTCTCAAGAAATTTCAAAGGATTCTAAAAATTTTAGGATATTTTAAGAGATTTTATGGACATTTTTAAGAGCTTTAGAAAATGTCAAGGGATTTCGAAAGATTTCACAGGATTAAAAATATTTTAGGGTATTTTCAAAAATTCTCAAGGTATTTTTGATAGATTTACAAAATTTCAAGAATCTTCAAGAAATATCATCAGATTTTATGTAACTTCATGGAATTCAAAGGGATTTTGTAATATTTTAATAAAATTTCAAAGAATTTATTTATAAGAATTGAGACATTTCAAAGGATTTCAAAAATTTGAAAAAATTTTCAAATATTTCAAGGTACTTTCAAAGATTTATAAGAATTAAAAAATTTTTCGGTATTTAGAAAAAAGTATTCATAAAAAAACTTTCATCACAATTTCCTAAATTATTCACAAAATCTAAATCGAAATTTACTAAGTCCACCTTTAGATTTGGCGATCTATTTTTCTATATTTTCTAGGGATTAAACAGAAAGAAAAATGATCTAAAACCTTTAGATAAAGCTTATTGAAAAATCGAGAAAAATGCATAACCAATATTATATAAACATAGACATATGCACGTGATTTAAAAAAAATTTAATTAAGTTTTTAAATAATATTTTTCCACTAGAACCAGATGATATAGATTTGTACACATTTTAATTTTTGATGTTTGTATAAACTACCGTCGAATAGTTTCAGAACAGTAACCGGGTGATCTATTAAAAATTAGCCCTGACTTTGGAAAATGATAGCATCGTCCAGAGTATAGATAAAAATAATTTCAAAAAAGTTTTGAAAAGCTCATTAAATTCTGCAACAAATGGACTCTAGCTGAACTAATTTGGTATCGTGGGTATTGAGTTATCATATGATAAACAAAAAAATAAAATTCTGATTTTCAAGTAATTTTGTGCTTCAACTTTTGCCTTTCTCATACGATAACTCAATACCCACTGCGCCAAATTACTTCAGCTATAGCTCATTTGACGCAGAATTTAATAAGCTTTCCAAAAGATTTAAACAAATATTTTCATCGTAATTCTGGACGGAGTTATCGACTTTCAAAGTCAAGGGTAATATTTGATAGGTCACCCGGTTAGTTGTCCGATAATATTCATCACTGTGTTACGTAATTTACGGATGTCCTCTTATTGGTGCATAAAATGTCAGTATTTTTTAACTACATAATAAAAAATTATTTCTTTTCTTTTATGTTAGCATCACCATTATCCAGTCCTGCAAAATTCCGTTCTTCCAGTAAGTGTAAATTCATCTTCTCTTTACAGGTTTTATAAGCTCAGAGGAATACTTTAACTGCTAGTTTATTAGAGACGGAAGAAAAATGTCGCAAAAGTGAAAAAATATAACTATATTCTTGTCACGAAGTACATGCTAGTTCCGACCATGGTGGTAGATTGTCGTAAAGGTGCAGCTACTTTTTTCATCTCATTTCCTTGACTTCTTTACCTGAGCTGTTCTTCAGCAACAAGCTACATTTCTATGTACGCTATCGCGTAGAGAGGAAGAAAAGTACTTGACTCAGGAAAGAGGTTTCAAGCCATCGAGACTTCCTCACAGCAATTTCTTTCGTTTTTAAACACCACTGGCTCTAGAAGCACTTGAAAATTTTTCTCTCTGTCTGAAATATTTTTACGGTAATCACATGTCTATATGAAAAGTTAGGAAAAAAGAGAAATGTAGAAGACGAACCTTGAAATACAAACATCAAAAGAAATTTAGTTCAATAAAAAATGAGTTCTTATGGGTGCAAATATTATGGCGGAATCTTGATGCATAGATTTTTTATGAACAAACGATAGGATAATGTTTACAATTTCAAAATCACAATCAGAAAGAAGCAGAATTGAAAAGTCATTTTTTTTATGTTCGTACTTCTCAGCCCTAAATGCTCTCATGAAAGGGTAAATAGGGTGATTTTTTATAAAAGTAGGGAAATAATAGGGAAATAAATTATTCTTAGTAAAATTAATAAGATATATTAATACTAAATATTCCTAAGATTCCAACCTTAAACTAATGCAATTCTTCAGCAAAATAGTTAAAGTTTTATAACAAAAAAAAAGAATAATTTTCAACCAAAGAGTTGCTTTTACAAGCAAGAAGACGAATTTTAAACAAGAAAGTTAAAGTTTTCACTTGCAAAGACGAAAACTCAAAATGCATAGAAGAATTTTCAAGAAATAAGTGCATTTGTCCAGATAAAATGTCCAATATTTCATAAAAAATTTGACTTTCAAACTCAAAAACATGAATTTTCAATAAAAAAATTAATTTTTCAACGAAGAAAGATTATTGAGTCAAGAAGGAGAAGAAACAACTAAATTTTTGAATTTCCTACAAAAAAAAGTTAATTTTTAACCAAACAGTTTAATTTTCTACTAAAATAGTTGATTTTTCAGCCCAGAAAACGAAATTTTCAACAAATACATGAATTTTGAACCAAATGCTTTAATTTTCAACTTCTAAAGATTAATTTTGAACGAAAAATGGAAAAGTTGAATTTTCAAGCCAGAAATGCGGAAAAATATGAATTTTCAACGACAAAGTTAGTTTTCAAGCAAATAGTTGATTTTTTAACTGAAAGAGGACAATTCCTAAACAAAAATTCAATAGTTAAATTTTCAATAAAAAAATGGAATTTTGAGCAAAATAGTTGAATCCTTAACCAAATAAGAATAATTTTGAAATAAATTGTTATATTTTTAACCATTAGAGGTAAATTTTCAAACCAAACGACAAATTTGCAACTGGGAAAGAATTTTCAATCAAGAAAGAAAAAAAATGAACCAAATTGTAGAATTTTCAAGACAAAAAGACGAATTTTCCACAAAACAGTTGAATTTTCAACCTGAAAATGTGCAATTTCAACAAGAAAATTAATTTTCAACGAAATAGTTGAATTTTCTACTGGAATAATTTTTTAACTAAAAAGATTATTTTCCATAAAAAGACGAATTTTTATCAAATACATCAATTTTCATTCAAAAAGTTCAATTTTCACCTCAAGAGATCAATTTTCAACCAGAAATGTAATAATTAAATTTTCAACCAAAAAGAGGAATTTTCAACAAAATAGTTGAATCCTCAACCAAATAAAATTAATTTTTTAATTTAACAGTTACATTTTTAAACAAATGAGATGAATTTTTAATCTAAACGAAAAATTTGCAGCTAAGAAAAACTTTTTAGTCAAGAAAGAAAAAAAAAAGTTTAACCAAATTATTGTGGAACTTTAGAGCCAAAAAGACAAATTTTCTACAAAACAGATAAATTTTTAGTTCCAAAATATTAATTTTTAACAAAATAGTTGAATTTTGGACGAAGAAGATGAATTTCATACAAAATAAAGAACTGAATTTTTGACAAAGTAATTCAACTTTTAACCAAATAGATGATTTTTTAACGGAAAAAAAGTTGAATTTTTAAGAAAAAAAGACTAATTTTGAGCCAAAAGAGATGAAGTCTTAATCGAAAATATAATAGTAAACTTTTCCACTAAAAATAATGAATTTCAAACAAAAAAGATGACCACTATCAAAACCAAATAATTAAATTTTTCACAAAATAATTAAATTCCCGACCAAAAGAGATAAATTCTGAAACAAAAATATAATAGTCGACTTCTTATGCAAAAGAAAAATTTCAACCATGAAGTTGACTTTTCTACAGCAAGATGAATTTTTAATCCAAAAAAAGACGAGTTATCTATTCAAAAAACAAATATTTGAAAGAACAGTGGAATTTTCAACCAAAAAGATCACTTTTCCAACAAAATATGAATTTTTAATCCAAAAGGACGAATTTTCTATCAAAGAATACGAGTATTCAACAAAAAATTTGAATTTTTGACGAAAAAAATGACTTTCGGACAAAATAGTTGAATTTTCACAAAAAAGTTTAATTTTGCTCCAAAAAGTACAATTCTTAACCAAGGAAGGTGAATTCTGAACCAAAAATATAATAGTAGAATGTTTAATTTAAAAGAATTAACTTTCAACCATAAAGGTTACTTTTCTATCGAAAGATGAATTTTTAATCCAAAAACACAAAACCTATCAGAAAAGCGAAAGTTCAACAAAGCAGTGAAATTTTCAACCAAAAAGATCACTTTTCCATTAAGAGATAAATTTTCAATCTGAACGAAAAAGTTTAAAAAAAGACGAATGTTCAACAAAACACTTAAATTTCTTAGCAAAAAGATGAATTTTGGACAAGATAGTTGTTTTTTACAAAAAATTAAAGTTTGTGTGAAATAGTACATTTTTTTACCAAGAGGGATAAATTCTAAACCAAAAATATAATAGACCTTTCAATTAAAAATAATTACCTTCCAACCAAAAATAGTTGGATTTTTAACCAAAGAGACGAAATTTCCACCAAAGGAGTCACAAAGTTTTAAAATACCTTGAACTGTGATTTTTGAAAATCAGTTGTAGCAATCTACTTTATTTCAGTATAATATTTTCACTATTTTATAAAATATGTTTCGTTAAACATTTATTTACAGAATTCAAATAAAAGATACTAGAACTGAGGTTTAAAGAATGATTATTATTAACTAGCAGGAAGGTCCGTAAATAAATTCTTGCATAAATTCAACCAGAAAAATCAATTCAAACATGAATAAAATATATTGTGCGAAATTTTCTTTAGGAATCAAGTTTGATGACCTAAGACTCAAAAACTGTTATTTATGAAACACAAGGGAATGTAATTGTTCATATAAAAATGTGCACGTAATCAGCCGACGAATATCAATTTTCAATTAAGAATGCGAAAAAGATGACTATAAAAAAAGAGCGATCAATAAATGAGTTTCGAATAGTGCCATAAAAAATAACATTATGGCGATAGATGAATGAAGCTATCCCGCTGGTGACGCAAAATACAGAGATGTGTGAAAATAGATAAAAAAATACATATCAAAATCCCATTTGGATTAAATAATGTTCAAATCGAGATATCGATGGATACACACTGGAATATGATGTAGAAGTGATTAGAGATCCAATACCGTATTGATATCAAAATCCACTTTTAAAAAAGTGAACCTACTATGTGAATTCGATCGCTTCGTCGCATTCTATTTTATTATTATTATTATTCCTCTGCGTTTTGAAATCCTTTTCATTTTAAAGGATACTTCAATTTGAGAAACAGGAAGCAATCACAGGGAGCCAGAACAGGACTGTATGGAAGCTGTCGAAGTTGTGTAAGGTCGTATCTCACCAGAGATTGATGAATAAGTTGCGATGAATGATGCTAGGCTCAAAATTTCCGAAACAATAGTGTTTGTAATTCCGCGGTCTTCATATATCTTTCTCAATGGTAAGCAAAGATATCCATTCATTCACATTTGCACTCTTTCTGCATTTTGAATTGTTTTGGCCGTTGCGGGCCTGCCAGAGTGAGGGCCACTTTCCACTGAAGTACGGCCACTTTTAAATCACCTAAACCATTTTTTAAATTGAGTATCACTAATACACTCATCACCATACACTTTTCGAATCATAACGATGGTTTTTGAAAATAAATAGGCAAGTTTTTGGCAAAATTTAATGCACACTCTGTATTCGGTGTGTAGCGTCATCCTGAAATTCGAAACGTACGTGGTTAGACGTTTACGTAACTAGGTACACTAGTCGACTAGAGATTCGCAGATCGATGTCAATTAACAAGAGGCCTCACAGAGGTCCCTCCTAAGTGGTGAGTACCTATTTTTGACAATAGTATACCTAGGTACAAAGTTAGAGCACTGGGTCGGATACTTTCCGGACAGACCACGTTTGTAGACAACTCCTTACATCGAAGCTCGGACCGTATATGATAAAGAACATCCTAACCATCTTGGATAGTTATAGTCAAATTGACCAAGTGATAGCCACATTCATGTTACACAGTCAATTAATAACTAACAAATAACGCAAAATTTTAAAACAAAATAACGACACTAACGACACTTTTGACACTGTTTTCCTCTAAAGAGAACACAAGGTACTTTTTTAATTAGGTGTAGAAATGATGAATTAATACCAGTACATATTAAACAACACCTAAACAAATATAATGTACTCAATTTAAATTATAATTAAATTCATAAATTTCAGAAGACTAAATCTAACTTTCAAACAAAATGTCTATGATTAGAAATTGAAGACTTAGTCAAAAATATTTATAAATTGTATTGAAAAGTTCGAATTACTAAAAAGCAGGTCTTTAGTTTTCAGAGAGAAATTAAGGATCTTGGATTAAACAGATGTTTTAAAAATTTAACAAAGGATGACATCCCTGATAAGGTCACTGAAACTTTAGCTTTGGGTAACAAATTCCGTGTTCCTTCAAATGTGGATAAAATTCCTATCAACAGTATGGTTGCAAATATTGAGAATTCTATTAAAAATATCGAAGAAGATTTTTAATTTAATATCCGATAAACTATTACTCAAGTAGTTTCAAATCATAATAATATAAACAATTCATAAATTTGAAAAAATCCGTCAAGTTAGATGGAAATTTTCAAAAGGAACATAAAAATCCAATCTTTGTAAAAGCCGATAAGGGCAATTTATCTGTTGCAACTAATAGATATGACTATGACAAAACAGTTGAGAACATCTTTAAGAATGATATTCTGTATGAAAGCATGAAAGATTGTACAGTTTCAACAGCTGAATATAAATTTGATGATATAGCTATTAGATAGGAAAACAAAAGATTGATTAATGATCAATGTGCATACTGTTTTAAAACTCACAATAGTGTTATAGCAGAAGCTAAAGTTTCACAAACCAAATTTAATTTGGAGACTCATTGTTTCCATAGTCGGTTCTCCTACATACAATTCATCTAAATATATTTCAAATATTTTAAAATCAGTTTCTGTAAACACTAGTTCATTTATAGAAAAATAGATGAGAACCTAAAGATATTCTAAAAAACATTAATGCACCTAAGAACCATTCAATAATTCCTTTTATCATAATGAATCATCGTGAAAGCATTAAATCTATTATTGAAGAATTCTACGGGGAGAGTTTTCTTACTAAAACTAACACTTTTAGCAAGTTCAGATCTTCTCAAGCTGAACTACTAACATCTTTAGCTTTGTGTTTCGGGTTTCAATCGAGTGAAAAAACTATGAATATGGCCGATGTTTCGTGAACGTCTGTTGCGAATCCAAATCAATTCTACAGAAAATAAGTTTGCTTCTCTTGAAAGAAATAATGCAACATACCAATTTTAGTTTGCACACTACCTCCAAAAAAATTATTAAAACTTCACCTTTTTCTGTCAAACAGCCTCAGATTTAACATTTGTTCTACATTGGATCGCATATAATTTGAACAATCCCAACGGATTAAAGATCTTTGCACTCAAAAACAAAAAATAAAATTTGATAAATTACTTTCAGTAAGGCACACACCACTAACACAGAAAAAAACATCTCTAACCAACCTCACAGCAATGAAATGATTTCAGTCTTATCTAAAGGACATAATTTTGCAGTAGCTCCCTCTAAAATCCCGAAAGAAGAAATCATCAGTAATTTGGAATCCACAATATATACCCTTCCACCCGAAAAAAGTGAATGACATACGGCGTAGGATGGACATCTTACGCCAAGCCCAACTTCCTTCCTCAAATTTAACAAAACAAAGAAAAAACAGCAATTAAAGAACTTAATCGGAATGAAGACACCTTAATATCAACCGCACTCTGAGGACACGGAGCGACCCAAGGACGACCTCCTTCTGCATTTTCCCCGCAAGTGTCTTAGCATTTTGTTGACACGCAGGGATGCCCTTCAGGCTATTAACTAGTGAA
>JAWWEA010000062.1:20830645-20842365 GCA_035222095.1 Andricus quercuspetiolicola | reverse complement strand
TAATGCCATCCCAAATTGCAGAGTTTTTGAATCTATCAAATTGTCAACAATATACAGGATATTGTTTGCGATGGATGTCCGCTACCATAGTGGTGGACGCTGGAGCAGATATGATGATGTTGCGACGCCACGGTGGTTGGCAATCAGAAAAATCAGCTAAAGGTATAATTTACATTTTTTTTACTGGAACTTCTTTTAAACAGACATAGAAATTTGTATATTTGTTGACAGGTAACATAGCAGAATCAATCTAAAACAAAAGAAACATCGCTTCCAAAATAAATCCGTTGATACGAAAAAAATACACTGTCGTTGGAGAACCACCTTCAACAACCAGAGATTCAAATACAGTCACCGTAGAAACTGTGGATGAAAACGCAAACAACCCGATCATCGAAGAAAACTTTGAGGTATTTGAATCATTTCAATATTCGATTCCACCTAAAAAAGCTGATCGAATCTTTAATTATCAGCTGCATAACTGCATTGTCAATATCTTTTACAATAAATAACGGATAACGGAAAATCATGTTTCAAAAACTTCGATTAATAGAAAACATGATTTCCCACTTTTTTCCCTATTATTTCTGTTTATTTTTTTTCGATATTTTCTGTGAAAAAACGAGTTTCATTCATGTTTTGTTTGTTTTCTTGGTACGACTAATCACTATTTACCAAGACTTTTTTTTGTCGATAATTTACGCCATACAATATAGACAATGAATAGATGTTTATTATTTCATTATGATTTATCATGAAACATCGTTACTTTTCATGAATAACATTGAAAGTGTCGCGAGAAAATTTGATCTCTCACGCCAGTTTTTTTGTATCGCCTACACTGTTAGGTTTTGTTTTTGAGAGATTTGAATTCCAGTAAGTTTCTCTTGTAACGCGCCATACATAATAAGCAATATTTTTAAGTTCAATTTTTGTATTGAACTTATGTATTTTTAATACATAATATAATACATAATACATAATTATTTTTTTATTTGTATATGTATTTTTACACATATGTGAAGAAACTTCAAGTGTTGACACGAAAAATGTTGCTATACGATTTTACAATGTATTTTTCTAAAAAAGGATGAATAAAAATTACAAAATAAAAGTTTGTGTATTACTTTCTCTAATTTTGTCAATGCTGAAAATGCTGAATATCACGCCCGTACTCGCCTCGTACTAAAAATTCTGCCTGAACGACAAAAGCAATAATCTTAAACTACTGGAAATGTTCCAAATTTGTTACATTTTATGAGACTTTACGGATATTATTTTCAAACTTGGTTTCATGACTGAAAATGTACCTTCAATTATCGAAAGCATAGAAATCTTTTTTCCAAATCATGTACATTTCTACACAACTATGATTTTTATTTAATAACAGGAAACTGCTCAAAATTATACGTTAGCTTAAAATGAAGCCAAAAAATTTTATTAGTAATTTTAAAAACTCGAAAAGATAAATATTTTATCTCTTATTATTATCTCTTAATTAGATTAATGGTGCGGAGAATTTTGGTTTACACGTTTCACTTTATAACGATTTTTTATTTCGCCCTGGCGGCCTACTGGAATTTCCTCAAGTTCATCTTTTGTCAATGGGGTAATCTTGCCGCTTTCCATGTTGAATTTTACCCGTCCTCTACCAGTCTTGTAACCATGATGTGAATATATTCCATCAAGAAAATTACTAGTCCCCAGTACTGCATAGACTTCACCATTGGCTGTTGATAATACAATTTGTTCTCGGATTGGCATGGGCACATATACATTATGAACATCACGTAAAAAAATTGCCTTGTCGGCAGGAAAAGTGTATCTTCGAAGTTCGAATGGCCGTCGGTGTTTTCTACAGCTAATCAGCCGAATGAATTCAAGTTGGTCAAGTTTATATGAACGTCCGACATCAAAATCAATTTTGGTGGGCGGAGAACTAAACCTAGCTGCAGGAGACCTAGACCTTGCACGAGGAGGAAGCTCGGCAGGAGAAGGAGAATTGGTAGGAGACTTGAGCCTGGCACGAAGAGAAGGCTCGGCATAAGAAGAACACTTGGCAGGAGAAGAAGACTTGAACAAAGTATCTTGCCTGTCTGGAGCGAATGGCCAATCACGAAAAAGATGTTTGTCTGATGAGGAAGAAGATTTTCGAAGAAGAACACCAGGAATAGGCTCGCCATTAGGCAAGCAGTCAAACTGTGAACTTAAGTCTGCAAGAAAAAACGTATTACTGTTTTTTAAGAATGCAGGTGTATCATGCAGAATTGCAGGGCAGGTCTCGGCACATTGAGGTAGGATTTTACTGGGAAACTTATTGAAAGCTGCTCTCGCAGTGTTCGGGAACATTATTCAAAAAAGATTCTGTTATTCTCTTGTTTGCAATGCGACATGTCATCCGACGTTTTCTATCCGTTGACATCCAGAGTATGTACGAGAAAAACGAGATGATCCGATAAAATCAATAGTTTTTGAAGCCTTACAATTTTAAATTCTACCACGCCTATGAATCATACTCTTAACGCAATTAGAAATCCTGAATGTTGCAGTAGTAAGAACTTAAGTTTATTGGCGGGGAAAAATTTTGCAATAGGAATTAGTAGTTATGGAACTTCGGCTGCTTGTCCTTTATGCATTTGACAATATTTCGGATCAGACAGGGATAAAAAGATATTTATTATTTTCCAGTTGTTTCGAAACGGAATGAAATCTGTCTTCAAACCAATACAGACATTTCTTACGGATGCGAAATGATTTCGGATTTGTGAAAAGTTCTGCACTAATAGAGATAAGCTCAAAAATTAGAGATTAGCATACAACAAGGGTTTGCCCACATTTTTATAATTTCGGTGGTGATAGAAAATTCAATCTTGAATATGCGAAAGAGAGAATAATCTGATTTTCGAAATTTTGCAAGATATTACCTAATGGTATGCTCAAATTCTTTATTTAACTATTTATGTGAGCAAATTTCGGACAAAGGTGAAAAATGTCTGCACTTCTTTAGCTCAATGTACTCTTTGGTTCTAAAATTCATAAAAATGCTGTACCAACAGGGAATATTTTTCGAATCCCATTTTTTGTCACACGTACGTTCTGAATGCCCGCGAGATCAATTTAGATTAAATTCGTGATCTTATCTGATAAAATAAACTAGAGTTTTTAAGAGAATAACAATTCAGACCGACTTGGATTACATCGGGCAAATTATCATTTACGGAAAACTCAAAAAAATTTTCTCTTTTGTCGGAAGGATGCTTTATGACACAAAAGGAATTTATTCTTGTATTTAGGGTTAATCGGAATTTCATTTATTTCATCAAGAATTTTTTTGCATCAAACATTGTCCTTTTTCGCCAAACTTCACCTAATCTTGCAGCTAAATAATTCTGTTTTTGGAAAAAAGATTTTCCAGTTGTTTAAAGCAAAACAGGCAAGAGGGCGATTGATTGATTCAAATGAATTCAATCGCAGAGTCGAAAGCTTAAAAATGTTTTGTAGAGTTATATGTAGGACATATTATATTATTATACTCACCAATAGAATCAAGGATGACCACAAATATTAGGGCCAAAGTATGAACGATCACCATTTCTTTTATTCAGGGTAAAAACAGATAATTTTGTTCGTGGACAATTTAGCTGACCCTCTATCGAAAGAATATTCTGGTGCTTCATTAGCATGTATATAAGGTATATTAATCACTATCTCATAAGCTTTAGCTGCTCAGATTGTAGTCTTAAGATCTTGGTATTTACATTTCACAATGTATTCGAGGAAAAAAATTCCATTACGTGAATCGAGGCTCGTAAAGGAAGAACAATTAAGGAGATTTTTTAAGCAGCGCTTCGATAAAAATATAAAATTTTGTAAATATTTAAAAGCATAATGGGCATCTCCCGGGAGATTTGAAGTAAGATTCAAACACGAAAACGTATTGGGCTCGTATAAACAAAAAAGATGTGTTATAATGGCCTCGTGAATGGGGATAATCTGTCAAGAAGTATTTATTTGTGAATTAGATTGTCAAATAAATTTTGCACGACCCTGAGTACTGAATATTTTCGAAAAATGTCGTAAAAAACAGACGAAGCTTTTTTAAACAATATTTGCTTTTAAGAAAATTGTTCTCCAACCGATGATGTGAATTACGTCATTTTCAACAAAGTTTCAGTTTCAGGGTAGTTGTTGCTATCGATGGTATGTTTATAAAGGGAAATGATTATTTCTTATGTAAAAAGTTTGAAATATAGAGAAACAATGATAATTAAACAAGTTTTATCTTCAATTCTGATTTTCATCGCGTACGTAACCGTGGACTGCTAATCTACAAATCTTGAAGTTACTATTTCTAACACTCTTGTTGCAATATATATTTATTGCTTCCAACTGCAGTATCCACTGTTCCTTCACACTTTTTTACTCCCTCTAACAAATGGAAACATTATTACATACAAGCGTAACAATATTTATTTTTTTTTAAAGCTTGTGAGCTATGCAGGTAGGGGCTTATATCGTTCGTAATTTTATCAACCAATCGTTTGTGTATTTGATTTTTAGAAGAAATCCAACTTATTTTAACTGAATTTCGCTCCACATATTCTTTTACATAATTCTCTCGTACTTCTGGCATATGTCATAATTTACTCACTCCGTTCTTTTTTGCATTAGCTTCTGCAGCCTCATTAGAACACCAAAGTTGCATCGGGCAGATTGATTTATCAAGAGTTGATTTCAGGGATCTATCTATTGATATCATTTCTTGGAATGTTTCACTCATTGCAACGTACTCAGTTTGACAAGTAGATAGGGCAACCTAATATTGTTTATGGGTCTTCCATGCCACAGAGTCACCATACTATATGTCATCAAAATACTTAAATATTGTTTATGCAGTGAGTCTATATTCACGTTTTGTTCCGGTTTCTTTATTGTTTTATATTTTATTGTATCTTCAAATTCGTTTGCAAGTGTATTCGATTTATCTTTTCCAGATGTACTTTGGTTCCGTCCTAACTTTTCAAACTCTTTTCTGATGAAAGATGCAATTTTATTTTTTAAATTTGAATTTTCGTCCCGAGATGCATCCATAGGGCAGAGTCTTCTTGCTCGTTATCTTCAAACTCCTCATCTGTAGCAGAATCGTTGTCAGATTGAGTCTTTCCGTAATTTGATCTACGACCCGTTCAAATTGTTCAGCCTGTTCGTTCATTCAAGTTTGTTGTCGCTGAAACTCAGTGTAATTATTTCTTGACTTTTCTCCATGCTTTTCGTAGTGCTTGTGGTGCTAGTTAGCAACTGTCAATATTGGTCCATAAGCTTTGTTACAGTTTCGCATAAATCGCTAATAACTTGCAATAATTTCTGTTTACTTCGTTCTTACCCATCACTAGTCGTTTCTCCTGTAGCATGTGACACCAATTTCATAGGTTCTTTCTTCGTTATGTTCGTTATCGTTTCGTTCTTTAGAGCACTCGTCCCTATATCATTGACAGGAACATTGCTGATGTAGTATTGAGACACAGTTCTTTCAAATTTTCCAAATTCTTCGTTTAAAGTTTATTTATAGAAATTGACCTTTTCTACAATTTGACTTCAGGTATCTCTTTGGTTAGAGCTATTGGATCCATCGGGATCACCTTATTGTTCACATCGTTATTATCCCCTCCCCTTCCCTCTTGCTTATCTTCGCCATCGTCCCCTCTAACAGTAATTTCTCCTCCTCTTCCTCTGGCAATTCTGGAATTATCTCCTGCTGGATTGTCTTTCTCGGTAACACCAATTCTGTCTCCTCTTGATCACATCGCTGCATCACATCGCTAATCCTTCTCCATTCGTTATCGTCCATAATTGTATCATCTAATCGGATAAAAATGGATAATTCATTTCAAATTAAATACCAATAGGACTATGTCCCTAGCTTGGCTGACCGAGAAACAGGTATGATCAACTTGAAGCAGGTAAATACGGCCACATTCGAAACCAGAATTGCTTTCGCATTTACCCTGGTCCCTCCTGCAATTAAAAACGCATGTGGCCGAATTTTGCACGATTGAGCCAACAGAATAATTTGGTGCCTTTGCATTTTAATATGATATCACTTAAAAGTATCAGTATTCTGTAAAAGATCACCATGTTCAATTTAAAATTGATCATCGGTCGCACACAGCTGCTTTATACTATGCTCCGTGCTCAGTGCGGCGAAGAACATTTTGTCCTTCAATCTTTAGCGTGATTTTCTTTTTTCTGTGATTTTTGTCGAAACAGAAAATTAAGGTTAACTTCTGCGCAAAATTCACAAACGCTCTGTCTTCGTTCGTTTCTAGAAATGAAAATAATAAATGAGCGCTTTGGTATACACGTTTACTTTACGTAAAATGAACACATCGTCAGAAATCTTACTTTAGTATTTCGTTTTAATTTCAAAAACTATAGCTTTGTCATTGTCAGTTCTCTCTTCTACATATTCGTTATTAAACCTTACGCCTGGCTCATGCCACACACGATGACCAATTCTGTAAATTGGCGTTTGCGACTTAAAATAAAACTTCAATTCTTGCGTTCTCTGTTAACAAAAAGAAAACGATTGTTTCTCAATCGTTTTTAACTATTATGCATAAATATTGAAAACACTCGTTTTAACCATCATTTACAAATCGTACACATCGCACAAGAAACTTTCAAACTATGTGGTTCAAATTCTGCGGCTATACATTTTATTTTTGATTGGAAATTCCACTATTTACACTAATTCACTGACGCAGTGGCAACGAGCTCCGGGCCCATAACCTGATGGAGGTATGTGCAGGGTGTTTGAATTAAAAAAGGTACTTTTATATTGTAGTCAAGTTCTTTAATAGTAAAAAAATTGGTCACTCAATATTTATGCCACGCTTGATTCTGCATGACTAATCCATTTTAGCTAAAAATAATTCCTGAAACATATTGGAAATTTTATTACAAAAGAAATACTCATACTGTTGTTGCTGGGTAGGGCAATTATCTAAAAATACTGGACATTTTCCAAATTTCTCACACTTATCAGACTTTGCGGATTTTATTTTTAAACTGGATTCCATGACTGACAATATCCTTTTAATTATTACAAGATCTTTGTTTCAGGGATCTGATTTTCAGCACAACATCTATTTTAAGTATATATCTGAAATGAAAGTCTTTTTTATTCACTAATAGAATTGAAAAATCTGAAAATAATGTGATAAGCTTCTTTGAAACCTTCAAAATAAAAATGTTTGTAACTTATTTGGATGTTTTATCAAGAATACGCGTTAATGGATATACTATTTAAAATTTCCAATAAGAATTAATTAGTTAAACACTTCAGCACCCAAATTATGTTCATTCGTCCATAACTATAATTTTTATTTAATATATGGAAACTTTGCTCAAGTTCATACGTTAGCTTAGAATGAAGCCAGACAATTTCAATAGTAATTTTTTGGGGATGTAAGATATCTTATTTAATTTCAAGGATTTTATATTTAAAAAATGATTTTCCAAAAGCTTTACATTTGCACATTTTAATGAATTTTTATTTTTATATATGTTAGAAAATCATATTTTTGAAATAACTTTTGTAGCCTTAAAAATTATTTCAAAGGTTGTTTGCAATTAGGAAGCTTTTTCATGTGAAAAATATAAAATACATCTGCAAACAAGTTAGAGGGTTTCATAAATGAAAATAGAGCAAGATACTGAAGCCTTAAACTGCTCAAGTTTTTCTAATTTATGAATTATAAATATTTTTATAGCAAGAAAATTTTTATTAGTTTACAGTGATTTGTACATATAGTAATTAGCAACAATTTTTTAATTTATATCAAATCATTAAGCTTCGTAGAAATGAGTTATTCTTCTATCTAAACGCAAACTAAGAACACATTAAAATATATTAAACTTGGGAATGGTATGTAGATTGAGAAAAAAAAAATGTATGAGTTTCGAATATTCTGCAATTAATAAAATTTTCAAACATATTTCTGCTCCACGCAATCCCAGATCACTAATCAATTCATTTAAAGCTTTATAAAGGGCCAACAATTAAATGTTTTAGTATAAAGGTGTTTTTCTTTACCAGTTTTTTTTATTGAAAATCAAAAAAATATTGTCGCTTTTCCGTAATGCCAATTGGGTAATTTAAAAGACTCCAAGAGAAAAATATTTTCAAATTCATACACAATATCAAACATTTTTTTCAAATAAAGGGTTCAGAAGAATGTCACATTTATCTGCATAATAACTCTATACAACGTGCGTAGACTTTTCCAAAGCTAGTTTTGAAGGGTGTAGTTTCCCATTGTTTGTCGTGCTTATTTTGTAATTAAATGAATCGTGTGGAGAATCCTAGTTTACACGCTCTATTTTATAACGACATTTGATTTCGGCTTGGCGGCCTACTAGAATTTCTTGAATTTCATCTTTTGTCAATTGGGTAATCTTACCACTTTCCATGTTGATTTTTACCCGTCCTCTACCAGACTTACGACCCTGATGTGAATATATCCCAGCAAGAAAACTACTAGTCTCCAATAATGCATAGACTTCACCATTGGCTGTTGCTAATACTATATGCTCTTGGTTTGGCATGGGCACATATACATTATGACCTTCACGTAAAAAAATTAACTTATTCTCAGGAAAAGTGTACCTTCGTAGTTCGAATATTCGGTGGCGATTTCTATAGCAAGTAAGCCGAATAGATTCAACTTGGTCCAAATCATATTGACGTCCGAAATAAGAGTTAATCTTGGTAGGTGGATACATGATCCTGGCTCCAGGAGACCGAGACTTTGCATGACGAGGAAGCTCGGAAGTCGAAGGAGACTTGGTAGGAGACTTGGACCTATTAAGAAGAGGAGGCTCGTCAGGAGAAGAACACATGGCACGAGAAGAACACGTGGCAGGAGAAGAAGACTTGGACTGAGTATCTTGCGTGGCTGGGGCAAGTGCCCTGTCAGGAGAAAGATGTCTGTCTGATGAGGAAGAAGTTTTGCAACGAGGAACACCGGGAATAGGCTCGCCATTAGGCAAGCACTCAAACTGTGAACTTAAATCTGCAAGAAAAAACAGGGGGTCATTTTTTTTTAGGAATGAAGGTGTATCATGCAGAATTGCAAGGCAAGATTCGGTACATTCAGGGAAGATTGTACTGCTAAACTTACTGAAAGTAGCTCTCGCAGTATTTAGGAAATATTATTCGGAAACGATCTTGTTATTCCCTGTTTTGTAATGCAACATGTAATCCGATGATTTTCATCCGTTGAAATCCAGAGTATGTACGAGAAAAAAATAGTGAATCCAATAAAATCCGTAGTTATGTCAGTTTGATACTTTTAGGTTCTACCACACCTTTATATCATACTCTCAACGCAATTAGAAATACTGAATTTTGTAGTAGTACGAATTTAAGTTTATAAGCGAGAAGAAATTTTACGATGGGAATTATTAGTTATGCAACTTCGGCTGTTTCTCCATTGTGCATTTGACAACATTTTTGATCAAACAGTAATAACAAGAGATTTATTATTATCCAATAGTCTCAAAATAGAATAAAATCTGTATTCGAACCAATGCACACATTTCCTACCGATGCGGAATGATTTTGGATTTGTAAAAACTTCCGCACCAATAGAGATACCATTAGAAATTGAAGGGTAGCATACCACAAGGGTTTTGCCCATATTTTTATGATTTCGGCATTAATGAAAAATTCAGTTTTGGATTTGAAAAAGAGTGATCAATCCAATTTTTGTAATTTTGGGAGATAGTATCTGATGGTACGCTAGACCCTTTATTTAACTATCTATGTAAGCAAGATCCCAACAAAGGTGAAAAAATGTCTGCTCTTCTTTAACTTAATGTACTATTTGGTTCTGAATTTCAGAAAAATGCTGTAACAACAAGGAATGTTTTTTGAATTCTAATTTTTGTTTATTTTGTTTATATCATAATGAATCTTTTTGCATCAAACATTGTAATTTTGCGACAAACTTCACCTAATCTTGCAGTAAATAATTCTGTTTGTGGAAGAAAGATTTTCCAGTTGTTTACAACAAAACGGGTAAGAGGGAGATGCATTTGATTCAAGTGAATTTTATGTCTGAGTGAAAAGCTTACGAATGTGTTATAGAAATATTTCGACGTGTCCAAATGGCAAGGTTCTATCTCGGAGAGACCAAATGAAAAGATGCTAACTCGTGGAGAAAAAATAAAAGGGTGCTAACTCGCGTGGCGATCTCTCGAAGCTTCAAATTCTCATATAAATTGTATTGTGGACACGAGCGCCCTCATCTCAGTAGCCCCTTTTCATTTGTTCTTTACCAGTTAGCACCTTCTCATTTGGTTTCTCGTAAATGAAACCTTTTCATTTGGACACGTCGATATGTAGTACGTTTTATGGTATTATATTTACCAATAGAATTGAAGATGACCACCAAGGTAAAGACCAAAGTATAAACGAACACCATTCTGTCCATTCAGTGGAAAAACGAATAATTTTGTTCGTGAAGAATTTAGTTACACTGTATCGAAAGAATGTTCTGTGTTTCGTAAGCGTGAATAGGAGGTATTATATTTGTAATCTCATAAGTTCTAGGAGGACAGATTGTCGTCCTGAGATATTGATATTTACATTTCACAATTCATTCGAGGAAAAAAAATTCATTACCTGAATCGAGGCTAGTTAGGAAAAAAAATTAAGCAATTTCTGTAAATAGCGCTTTCATTGAAATTTGAGACTTGATCTGAAATTTTGTAAACATTTAAAAGTATTGTTGACATTTCTTTGAAGGTTTCTATTAAGATTCAAACACAAAATAATTGGTCTCATATTTACATGAAAGATATCTTATAATGGCTTCGTGAATGGAGAGAATCTGGGAAGAAGTATTTGTTTCTTGATTAGATTGTTAAATGAATTTTGCACGTCACTGAATACTGAATATTTTTGAAACAATACCCTAGAGAAAATAGACGAAGTTTTGTTAGAGAATATATGCTTTTAAGAAAGTCATTCTCCAAGAAATGATGTGAGCTATGTCACTTTTAACAAAGTTTCAGTTTTAGGGTAGTTGTCATTATTGAAGGTATTTTTAGAAAGGGAAATAATTATTTTTTTATGTAAGAAAATTAAAATATTGAGAAATATGAATAATTAAAATAGTTTATCTCTGACTTTGATTCTGATTCTTGTCGCGTACATGACCGTGGATTGCTTATAATTGTGTGACGATATTATCTTACCATGATGACGAAATTATATTACCCAATCTGATGGATGAGTCACCTAACTTGAAACAGATTCTTTACCGCATTTTCAAGATTGCACGAATTTTTAAAGATTTCAAAGTATCAAAATATTTTCATGTATTCAAAGTGATTTTAAGGTATTTCAAAGGGGCCCATGAAATATTTTTAATTATGTTTGTTAAAATACAACAATTGAGCGTTTGGAATACATACCGTCCTTAGCGCTTGGATTCGATGGTCGAAAAAATGATCGTTAAGGATGTTAAGGAATCCAGACGTTCAATTGTTGGTTCGGTAAACAAATTAAATAAGTAAATATAAAACTTTAGCCTGGAAAATGTTTTTTTTTAATAGAATTTCTTTAAATTTTTGTGAGAGAGATTTATAGTCACTATTTCTACATAAATCCTACAATTGATATCTACCTTCTATTAAAAAAATCTCCAGATTGG